>JAJIBD010008976.1:0-50239 GCA_021461705.1 Cryptotis parvus
TATGAACACCTTTGTAATTGTATGTTTCACGGTGGTATAATAAAAAAATTAAAAAAAAAAGATGTGCCCGGAGCCGGAGGTTCTTTGTCCTTTTAGCTATTTCTTCGATGCCTTTGAAGGCATTCCATGCCACTCTCTTCCTCCTGCACAGCTCAGGTTTTAGGTCGTCCATCATGTTGACTTCTCGACCTAGGTACACATAACTGCTGCATTCAGAGATGTTTGTTCCATTGAGAGTGAATGGGGCCTCTGGAACTAGTTCATTTTTCATAAACATAGTTTTCTTTAGATTCAGCTGTAGACCTATCTTTCCACATTCTCGCTCAAAGTCGGCCAGCATTTGTGCCCCTTGGCTAATGTTTGGTATTATTAGAACGATGTCATCAGGGAAGCGGAGGTGGTGTAGTTGCCGACCATCTATTTTCACTCCCATTCCTTCCCATTCTAATTGTCGCATGATATTCTCGCGGGTGGCGCTCAAGAGTTTTGGTGAAATGGTATCACCCTGTCAAACCTCTCTTTTCACATTAATGATCACTTCTTTGTAGAATGGTGAGATCCTGGTGGTGAATCCGTAATACAGCTCACGAAGCATCTTGATGTATTGGGTTTGAACACCCTGTTTGGCTAGGGCTTCGATGACTGCTTCAGTCTCCATAGAATCAAAGGCTTTCTTTAAATCAATGAACATGAGATAGAGCTGCATCTTGTACTCCCTACAAACCTCAATGAGCTTGGTTACTGTGTGGATATGGTCGATTGTGCCGAATCCTTTCCGGGAAGCCAGCTTGCTTGCAGGTTATCCTTCTTCTAGTGTTCTGCCAATCCTGTTCAGGATGACTCGTGTAAACAGCTTGTAGATGAAGGACAGCAGGCAGATGGGGTGATAGTTGCCGATGTCGTGAATGTCTCCCCTTCTTGAACAGTAGTACTGTCCTGCTGGTTTTCCATTGGAAGGGGCACCTTGCATTCGGACAGGTAGCGTGTGAAGAGCCGAGCTAGTGTATTGATGTGTACCGACAGCAGATTCTTCAGGTGTTCGGGTCTGACTTTGTCTGGGCCTGATGCTGTTCCCTTCTTTACCAACGAGATGGCATGTCAGATTTCAGAAGGGAGAATATTGGGAATGACATATCCATCCTGTGGAATTTGGTATGTGGGCAGGTGGATGTGGCTATCAAAGAGATTTGAGTAGAGGTCCTGGATAATCTTCTCCATTGCCTTTCTGGAAGATGTGATAGATCAATCAGGGTGTTGGAGAGCAGTCATTTTGGTCTTAAAGTTGGCGAAGGACAGGCTTCTGCTGCATCTTCCAGTATTTCTGCTCTTCTGTCTTTGAGGTCTTCTTTTATCGCTTCTCTGCACCGTTTAGCAAGCTTGGACGTTAGCATTTGGTCTCCTGAGGCTCGCGCCTTGCCACGTTGGCAAATGAGCTCAAGAGTTTTTGAAGACAGGCGTCTTTTTGTGGCTTTTTCTCTCTCGGCATTCTTCGCACAATCATGGAGGTGCTGAACCAGTCGGTTGTATTCTTCATCAATGTCGTCAATGGTGGTATCTTCCCATGTTGCTGCAATGGTGCCAAAGAGTTTCCAGTTGATGGTCATTCTGGGAGTTCTCTTCTTAAACTTGCAGCCTTTTCTCCCCGTTGCGGGAAGTAGAATTTTGCACGAAGGAGACGGTGGTCCGATCTTGTTTGGAATTTGGGGACAACAGCAACATCGGTCAGACAAAACCGTCGATTGAAGATGATGTGGTCAATTTCATTGTGGAACTGTCCGCCAGGAGATTCCCATGTCCAATGTTTCGATTCAGCCTTCTGGAACTGAGTTCCCATGAATGGTCTTGGTGGACATGATGAACTCCAGATAGTCTTTCACTCTGTTCATTCCATTCTAGGCCATGGGTCGGATGTGGAGTTCTTCAGCCGATCTTTTAGGTCCTATCTTGGCATTAAAATCACCAATTATGATCTTGTAGAAGGTGTGATCTTTCTTATAGAACTCCTTCAGTTCCATGTAGAATTTCTCAATTTCATCTCCTTTGTATGTGTATGTTGGTGCATAGACAATGAAGATAGAAATTGCTGGCAGTGGGCCACATCTCTTCAAGTGTAATTGTCCTATCTGGTTTGATAGGTATTCAAATGAATCAATGTTGATGGCCATGTTCGTGTTGACAAGGACACCAATGCTACCGACACCTTTTTCGTCGCATGTTCCAAGAAACAATTCTTCTCCGGTGTCAAAAAAGGCATGATGTGACTGGCGCCCCCCTTGTCTCAGTCAGACCAATGATGTCGTACTTGAACTTTTGCGCTTGCACCATCAGATCCTCAATATATGCTTCCGATGCCACCGCGAGCATTGAAAGTACAGACAGTCACTTTAGTCCTTCTTAGTTTTGGCAGCCTAGGATGGCCGTGTAATTTTATCAGGTACTGCTTGTTCGCCTTTCTTACTGCTGCCGTATTATGGCTCTTTCTGGGTCAGGAAAATAAATATTTTTTGTTACTGGTTTTGGCATATCATCCATGCATCGAACAGCTTGCCAGGCTCTGCAGTGCAGGTACTATACTCTCATTACTTTGTGGGTCTCTCTCAGAGGAGTGGGTAGAATATCATGGTAATTTGGAGGTAAATCGAGATGTCATCTGCATATGATGTCATCTGCGAATAATGATAGCATGATTTCCTCCTTGCCTATCTGGATGCCCTTGATGTCCTTTTTCCTCTCTGATTGCTATGGCAAGTACTTCCAGTACTATATCGAATAAAAGAGATGAGAGTGGGCAACCTTGTCTTGTTCTTGATCTTAGGGGGAAGGCTTTCAATTTTTTCCCCATTGAGAATGATACTCACTGTGGGCTTTTGGTAGATGGCTTTGACTATGTTGAGGAAGGTTTCTCCGGTTCCCATTTTTTGGAGGGTTTTAATCATGAACGGGTGTTGGATCTTGTCAAATGTTTTCTCTGCATCTATAATCATATGTTTTTACTTTTTCTTTTATTGATATGATGTATTATGTTGATTGCCTTGTGAATGTTGAACCATCCTTGCATTTTTGGGATGAATCCTACTTGGTCACGATGTATAATCTTTTTGATGAATCTTTGGATTCTGTTTGATAGCATTTTGTTGAAGATCTTAGCATCTATGTTCATAGAGGAGATTGGTTTGTAGTTTTCTTTCTTTGTGTTATCTCTCCCTGCTTTGGGTATCAGGGTGATATGTGCCTCGTAGAAGTTTTTTGGGAGTCTTTCTGTTTCTTCTATTTCCTGGAAGAGCTTGAAAAGAACTAGGAGTAGGTTCTCCTTAAAGGTTTGGTATAATTCACTCGTGAATCCCTCTGGACCTGGGCTTTTGTGTTTGGGCAGACTTTTAATTACTGTTTCAATTTCCTCGATATACATGCCTCAATTTAAAAGTGCTTTATTGTGGGCCAGAGCAATAGCACAGCAGGTAGGGCGTTTGTCTTGCATACAGCTGACCCTGGTCCGATCCCCAGAATCCCATATGGTTCCTCCAGCACCACCAGGAATAATTCCTGAGTTCAAGGCCAGGAGTAATCTCTGAGTATTGCTGGGCATGACCCCAAAAAAGCAAAAAAAAAATTATTAGTAAGAATTACTAAGCATCATCAGAGCCTTCAATAAATCATAATCTCCCTGGGGAGAGTCTTGCTTTTATGTGAATGATGGCAGCATGGTCAGCATGGTGGTTTCTGAAGCTGGGGTAGCTGTGGAAGTTAAAAAATGAAACAATGAAGTTTGCCATGTCGATATACTCTCTTCAGGAAAGACTTCTCAGTAACAGTAATGTTGTTTGATAGCATTTTACCCATCACAGAACATTTTTTCAAAAGTGGAGTTAATCCTCTCAAATTCTTCATCTGTTTTAACAGCTTATCACTTGTCTCTCATATTCTCATTGTTCATCAGTTTGCTCAAGTGCGTGCCAGTAACATCTCCATTCATTGGGAATGAGGTCCATTATTGTTACTGTTGTGTGTTGCAGGACCCCTAAAAGCCTAGGCCTCTGCATCTGTCCTGGATTGCCTCCTGCAGGTCACGTCATAGATAGGGGGATAGTCTAAATGTGGCAGTCTTATCTGACCATGTATTCTATACTGGCTGGTATAAATATTCTCTCATGCTACCACAATCATCGTGGGACTAGCTAGATCTTACCAGCATATTTGCCTGGCCACGTTGGATCTCTAAGTAATTACACCAGAGAGAAATGCTGTTTGCCTCCAAGCAAGCAAGCATGGCTCCCCTGATCACTCAAAGGCAACTAAAATACAAAACTACCGTGAAGTAGATGAGACTCTTGTGAAGGCTTGGAGAAATATTTAACTGACATTAGTATTAGTCTTTAGTACAGAGACATGCCATCTCAGAAACCCCCTTCTCTACCCTATAAAGGCAATTCCAGGCAGATCTTGGCTCAAGATATTAGGTGAGGTGCTGGCAGAAATTACCTGAGGGCATTTGATCCTTCCTGCCAGGGGAAGTTACATTTAGCTTATAGCTTCTCCCAGCTCTGCTAGGAGGCTTTTAATTAGCTCTGGGTCCTTGTAAACAACCTGATGATCTTCTGAAGTTGCTACATTTATATAGGACTATTTTCTTGTTTTCATCTCTAGATACCCCAGCCCAGAATGGGCTGGGCTGGGAGTTTGGGTGGATTTCTAGCTATAAAATAAGCTGCAAGAAGAAAGAAGCTCTCTCTTTTTTCCTCCTTTTGCCATTTCGGCTTCCCTTGGTGTTTTGCTTCTCTGTTCTCTCCATTCTCTGTTGGGCCTCAACACGTGGTGACAGCCATCTTGGCCTACACCTGGCTGGGGCTTAGCTGGGAACCCAGAGTCCGGAGGTTTTCCCTGCTCTTGGATTGTATATTGGAACCTGTGATTGTAAATCCCCTTTTAAAACTACGTCGGATTCCTGAGTCTTCATCCATTCCCGCCCGGCTCGGAGTAGAAGGGAACTCACTTCCTGGCACTGTCGGGGACCCCGGCAGTGCTCCCCGACAGTTGTGGGCATATCGAATACACCACAGATTGTTTGCCAGGCTCTTCCATGCTCTGGGTTAATCCCAGGGAGCCCAGTCCTTTTCTATGTCAGACCATCCACCGTCCAGGGCCCACAGGGCAGAGCTCTGTGTGTATCAAGCCTCTGTCCTGTCTGCCACCTGCAGACACAGCTGGGCACCGCAGCCACACCTGCAACACTTCGAAGAGCTAAGCTTATGTAATATTCTAACTTTTCCCTGTGCCATGTAGGAATTATATCCAGGGTCTCACATGCAAGGCAAATGCTCTACTGCTCATCTACATCCTGTATGCATGTGTATGTCTGTGTGTGTATGTGTCTGTGTGTGTGAGTTTAACAATGCTCATATATTTTCAAGTTGAGTCACTTCTAATTTTTTGCTTACCCATAAGAAGCATTCCCCATCCATTAGACTTTTATCATAAAGATGTTCATGTGCTCTTATTTCTCACTATTTCTTCCACCTCTGCCATTACTTCTGTCTTTTGTGTTCTTTTCCCCAGACAGCTTATTGAAGAACAGAGTTTACAATATTAAGGGCAAGGAACAGATGCTTAAGTACCAGGACTACAGAACTGTAGTCATAGGTTTCAAGCTCTCACGTTTAGAGTTTGAGAACATCCATCCACTCCAGCAGCTTCCTGGTTTATTGCCAGGAAACACTGCACACAATCCAAGTAACTGTGCATAAGCTTCTAGTCTACATGTGTGATGTGAGCATGGTCTTCAGGCTGAGCTCCTAATGGCCTCTCAGTACTCATTCCTTCACTCAAGAGTCACTATCACCCTGGCCTGCATAATTGGTGGTTTGAGTTCATTACTTTCTCACTGAGGTTTGAAAATATCCTGCAGTTTCTGATCCTGATAAGGCGTTGCCTTTGTTGCTCTCCATTTCAATCCCTGAAACTTCTACTGAGGTCTTGAGCCTCTCAAAGTCATAGGTAGGAACTGGTGTGACAGTATAGTGGGCAGGGCACTTGTTTTGCATGTAGCCGACATGGGTTCAATCACTGGCACCCTATATGATACCCCAAGCCCACCAGGAGTGACCCCTGCAGAGTTCAGGAGTAAGCCCTGAGCACAGCTGGGTGTGGCCCCCCCCAAAACAACCAGAAACCACACAAGCCCCCTAAAACCATAGGTGAGACATTAATAAACTTAAAAAAGTTAATGTGCATATTTTTACTTATTATTATTCATGAATGCTTTTAATGGCATCGAAACTTGTGAAACCTTGCCAGAGTGTTCCGTTTTCTCTGCCCAGATTCATTGGAGAAATCACTATCCAAGGCATCTAAAGCCACACAGAATGTGTTTTTAAAGTAATAATTGAAAGTCATAATTACTCCTAAGGTGGGCTATGTAAGGGATATTGTGTTAGAAGGCATGAAAATATTCATTTCCAGGCACATCTCTATCATGGGATTTGGGTGACCTAATGAACTGAATGACTAGTAATATTTTGAAATGGATAATTTTCCTCCTGAGTAGTAGGTCTCAATAGTGGGCTTAATATATCTAGTAAACCATATTGTGAACAGATGTGTTACCAACCAGCCTTTGTTGTTCTATTTATAGAATTTGGGCAGAGAATATTTGGCTTAATTCTGCGGGGCCCTAGAGTTTTCAGAGCAATACGAGGCAACCGTTTTAACTTTAGGTCACCAGCAGCCTTAGTCAGCAGCCAGAGTCACCCCTATCCTTTGAAGTTTCAAATGCCAGGCACTAACTTCTCTTTACCTATGTATCTGCCTTAAAGGTAGCTGTTTCCAGTTAAAAGGGCCATGTTTGCCTGAAAATACCTTCACAAATAACTTTATTGGGGTAAATATTCTTTCCAATCATGAACAGCTTTGTAAATGTCTATCTCACGGTGTTATAATAAAAATAATAGGTAAATAAATAAATAAATAAAATATAATGTTACAATCCTCTAAAACAAAAAAAAACAGGAAAAGAAAGTTCTTTCTTTTTTATTTAATATTTTATTATACCACCGTGAGATGTACAAAGATGTTCATATTTGGGTTATGGTCTTATAGTGTTCCAGCACCCATCCCTCCACCAGTGCCCATTTCCTCCCACCAATGTCCCCGATTCCCTCCTCCTCCCTAGCCTGCCTCTATGGCAAGTTAATTATCTCTTTCTCAAGAAAGTTCTTTCTTCAAGTTAAAAAACAACTTTACTTGGATCTTCTCGATAACTAAATCTTCCACTTTTAAAAAATTTGTTTGTTTGGGGACCACACCTAGCGATGCTCAAATAATTACCCCTGGCTCTGCAGTCAGGAATTACTTCCGGCCATTCCTGGGGTTTTTGGGAACTATAAGGGATGCCAGAAATCAAATTTGGGAAACTTCGCCCACCACATAGCCACCACCTTCGCTCTCCGGACACTGGGAAACTGCCTCACGACAAGATTAACAGAGCAAAACCAGTTTGAGCCCAGGTAGGCGGCACCCAGAAGCGGGAATCACTGGGAATTCATCAGATGGAGTCAGGGGATCGGCCATTCCCCTCTCCATTTTGTTGAGCCTCGTGACCCCGCCCAGGAGCTGCCCTGGGGCCACCAGCCATAGCACGAAGAGCCTCACAAGCGGCTGGGGAAGCTGGAACTTGGCTCTCCCCGGGCCCAGCTGACTATGGGGCCCCCGGGGAGGTCAGATGGGTTTTGGGAGCGGGCCCATCACCTCTGGGGGTCCCAGAAGCAGCCGGATGAGACTCGCCCACCACACTAGCCACCACCTTCGCTGTCCGGACACTGGTCAACTGCCTCAAGACCAGATTAACAGAGCAAAACTAGTTTGAGCCCAGGTCGCGCGACCGCAAGCGGCTGTGTGGTCCATTAAAATAGTGGAAACAGTAATGTCCTTTAATGCACTGCATTCCACAATGTGCAGGAAAGTTTGGTGTGAGGGAGAGATAAAGAGGAGAGAAATGACATACAGAACCCGCAAAGTAGTTGCATCTGCACTCAGGAATTACTACTGGCGGTGCTCAGGGGACCATATGGGATGCCAGGGGATCAAACATGGGTTGGCCGAGTGCAAGGCAAGCGTCCTACCTGCTGTGCTACTGCTCTGGCCCCACATTTCTTATACACACTTTCCCCTGTTATGAATAAAATTGCTATGAATATTTTTGTGTAACCATTTGATATGATTTAGTTTCTCTTGGGTACTTAGGAGTTAAATTTATGTCATAAAGTATCTGATTCACTTCATTGTTCTACTTCAGTTTTCCAAAGGAGTTCTCTCATTTTTATGCCACCACAGCCATGAATGATAAAGCTAGCTGTCCATGTCAGTGACAATATATGACAATACAGCTCAAATTTAAAAGGTTTACCTTCTTTTGGGTATTCTTATTATGCACTACCACCTTCTGGTTTAACTATCATTTTCCTTGTGACTATGATGACCATCTTTTTATGGTGTTGATTGTAACTATGTTTAGATGTTCATCTTTGCCTATCTAAGAATTAGTTGTAGTTTTGCAGTGGAGTAGAGTACTTTCTATATCATGGATATAACATGCACACACAAAATTTCCTTTCAATCTTTGGCTTGTCATTCTGCTTGAAATAGCATGTTTGCTGAACATAAATAGAAAATTTTGTATGTACAACAATTTCTCTACCCTTTAAAAAATGTATCAGTAACTTCCTCTCAAGGTTAAGTTTTTGTTGTATGCAGCAGATGCAGTTAGGGCTTCCGGTGGAAAAAAAAATCTGTTTTAATCTTTCAACTATAGATAAAAGCACAACAAAGACTATTGTGCAGTGATAAAGCCGTTACATTAAACAAATGCAAAGTAACTATTGAGAATGAACTGAATAAAAGTTCTCAAGTGACTGTCTTTAAGTGCACACATATAGTTGATGATAAAATTCAAACGACATCTCTTCAGACATCTCCTGTCTCCTGTCTCTTGTCAACTTCAACCCTGTCAGAAAAGACAGCATCTGCTGTTGAAAGGATAATAGAAATAGGACTATTTCTCCCAGATTCGGAATGCTTGAACCACTTCAGTTTGCTCGCACACTTTGCTGTTAAACCGCATTTTGCAGAGCTTTAGAATTTAGGTAATGCATTTAGTACAGCCAGCAGGAGTCCACGTCCATCTAATGGAATAGAGCAATTGTGCTCAGGTGAAGTGCAAGCCTTCCAGAATGACCAAGATGGGACATTGCACTCCCCTTGGTGTGTGATGTACCACCATGAACAGACAACCTGAATAGTAAGTGACTGTACTCACTAAATTAAAATGGAAGGCTTCAAGTTTTCATTAAGAGCATTCTGCACTTATTATCTGTGTTCCTAAATCACAATTGTTGGAACATTGCTTTGCTAAGCGCAGTATGGTTAGAAATTACGTAACTGATAATAGAATTTGTAACAGAAGAACTATGATTACTTGATAGCAGAGGATTAGCATCTGCGATTTAAATCTCCATGAGAAGTTACTTCTCTAAAACAAGAAGTTGCAACATTGATTTATGAAACTAGAAATCGGATTTTGTCCAATGTCTTTTCTGCTCTTAAATACATTTTTTGAAAAACAAAACTATGGTTTGGAGCCCACATCCTTAGGCCATGCTCAGAAGACCACAATCTAGTACCAGGGACGGAATTCGGGTGAGCCGTGTGAAAGGCAAACACCTTTACAGTTTCTCTGGCTCTAAAGAGACCTATTTTTTTAAAGCATGTATTAAAAACCTGTTCAAAGTGCTAACACAAATCTAAGAACGTGCTTTCGATCATTCACTCTGTCTCTAACCCACAACATACCCATAATCTTAGTGACAGAAGCTTGTGCATGAGACCACCATCTGGTTAGAAAGCGACACAGACAAAGCTCAGATAAAACCTCTGTTGTGAGGGCGGGGGTGATAGTCCAGAGGGAGGGTGCTCGCCTTATACTCAGCTGACCCAGGTTTCATCCTCGATATCTCAGAGTCAGGACTAAGTCCTGAGCATCGGGGTGTGTCCCCCCAAACCAAACCAAAACATGAACTCTGATGCGGAAGTTTTATTTGTTCCCACCTTGGTGCTTTTAGTTAGATATAAGAACTCCCATGACAATATATTTAGTTTTCCACTCTTTATTTTTGTGAATAAAATGCAACATACATATTATACTTAACAAGGAAAGGTGTTATGACAAAATAATCAATATTAACCTTTGAGATGGAAGGCAGCATAAAATACTGGCATTTCTGGTGATATATGACTTTCCAATCAAATCGCGTATTTCAGAAAATAGTTCTAAAACGACTACAAGAAATGATGTCATTTTAAAATGAAGGTGACCGTGTATGTATACACTTGAAAACACTTGAAACACTTAATCGTGTCATATTAGTTTTCCTCAAGTGACATATTTATGGAAAAAGTTGGAAATGTTTGTCAGAAAACAGGAACTCTTCAATTTCCTAAGATTCCTTTTTTCCGAGCGTGTAATGCATTTGTGAAAAGCAGGTGAAATGTTTGCAAGAATGACGGGGCACTTAAATCTTGTCACTTACAGGCAACCGCATTATGGGAGAGCAGTGAAAATGGCTGAAGAGATGAAAATCCATTTCTACACTAGAAAAACTGTTTTGCAGCATAATTAAAAAAAGACTAAAGGACACAAGTTTCTCAGAGGATCTCCCAGGGTACAGTTACAGAGTTGTTTTTGTTTAAAGCTTTTGTATCATTAAATGTGTATTATTAAACATACATTAAAGACTAACTGAAGTGACTTAAATCATCTGACGTGGGCAGTTTGTAACAAAAGATGGTTAAAGTCCATTGCTTTTTTTCCCAAGAGAGGAAAGTGAGGTAGTTTATACTGTGTATATGTTGTTAAAAAATATTGTTATTCCAGTTTGAAGATGATTGGAGAATTATACACCAAGTGAAAAGAGTTGCTTAACAAAGGGATGTTCTTTGCAGAATAGAGGAAGTGACCCCGCTCCAGGGATATTTTCTGTGGAACTAAACTGCTAACTTTAATACTTTGATGTGGGTATATGGGGGAGGCGGGGAGGGGAGTGGCTGACCACACCTGGTGGTGCTCAGGGGTCATTCCTAGCTCTGCACTCAGGCATCATTTCAGAGTGTGCTCAGAGAACCATATACAGTGCCTGGTAACAAACCTTAATCCCTGTAGTATCTTTCCTGTCTTGGTTATTATGTTCTCAATACCACACCAATAGCACTTGGGAAAGAATAGGGTAGAAAATTAATTCTATTTAAAGGTCCAATATTTGATCTTCTTTTGGCTACAAATATACTATTTTGATAGTATACTGTGACTATTTAAAAACAAGTCTTGGTAGAGCAAAGAGAGATTTTTTAATAGTTATGGCAGACATTTTAAAATTTAAACTGTAGGGATTTACTTATTCCTAAAATAAGTTTAGTAAAAATAGAACCTCTTTAATCACATACAATTATTCTATGCTTATACTGAGTATTCTCTAATTCGTTGCATAACCATATAAGTAGAGTGAAAGTTGATATCCAACGATTCTGTTTTTTTTGGTTTGTTTTTGGTCACACCTAACTGTGCTCAGAGACACCACATAGGGTGTCGGGAATTGGGAGTTGCAAAGTCAGTGGCCTGGCAAAGGCACTCTCACTCAAGCCCCTGGTTATGGTATTGACACGGGCTGTCACACAATAGAGTTACTTGAAAGTAAATTCAAGTACATCCTTTAATACTTTAAGGTGAGTAACACCACTGATTTAGCGAAGACTCTGACATACAAAATCACACAAAAGTGGGTGATAAATTAGAAACTTATTGTCTGACCTGACATCTATTATTCATTTATTTAAAACCAATGACCAGTGGAATTACTGCTAAAACCTTGAGAACAGATGCATAGGCTGTGTTTTCAGTACAAAGTAAATAAATATTCCCTAGTAAAAATTTAAATGAATATATCTGTGAATTTTCTATATAAACACAACAGAATTTAATGATTCTAAAATAGGAAATACAGTAAGAAGCATGTGTGTAGGCATCAATTGTTGCCTTCTTATGCCATGAAACTTAGCAACTGCATAAAAGAAAACATTTATTCCTGTTGCATGAATTGCATAAACAGTAAGAATAATTTTAGACTCATGCCTTATGCAATTTCACGAGCCAGCAATTTGCTACGAATTAAAAACGGATGAAATGTAGGAATAAATATTAACCTATACAACACATGTTTATCTTTGAATACATTTTCAGAAAAAGGAAATAAAATTCTCAAGCAAATAAAATGAATGGATACATGTGTTTTCTGTAAAAATAATGATGGCCAGAGGTTTAATTATCTAAAATATATTGGGTGTAAATCATGTTTTTATAGATATCAAGTTACAAGGCAGCATATAAGAAAATTATTTTTTCCTAATATGGGTTTAAATGGTCCTATGCTGTTAGACTTGGAATGTAGATAAAATTATGTATTATTTGAATTATGATCAAATCATTGGGCATTAAATCTCTTAAAATCTCATTAAAACGTATTTGGGGCATTAAATGTATTTGGGCATTAAATCTCATTAAAACTGATATTTGAGGCAGGAGAGAGTACAGCTGGTAAGGCTTTTTGCCTTTCCTGGGGTTAACAGGAGTTAACCAGCCCATGTGGTTCCCTGAGCACAAGTGGAGTGATCCCTGATGCAGAGCCAGGAGGCGAACCCTAAGCATTGCTGGGTGTGGCCCTCTTCCACATAAACAAAAAAAAAAAAAAAACTAAAACAACAACAACAAAAAAGCTGATTTAAAAACTCCATCAAGATACCAGTCTGGGGGCTCTCACCTGAACACATGTGGAGGAGAAGTGAGAACTCTGTTTTCATTCCTACCCAGCCCTAACACGCTCTGCAGACTCGAGAGGGGGAAGCACTGCCCAAACCCTTAGATTTGCTTTCAGTTAGGACTGTGAAGAACTGAGTGTTCTGGTCAATTGTAGGTCTGGAAAATGGATCCTCAGGCTATTCATAGCAGGATACTTTTCAGCTAACCAAATAGGAATCTGATTATATAGCCTGAAGCTAACCCACAAAGTCTGGCCAAATCTATGATTGATGAACATAAGCAAAATCTGCTTTTTTGCAGTGCATAAAATCTGGTTGTAGCACTATTTCCAGGACTTCTGAATAAAGAGCAATTGGATGAAGGCAGTTCTGTATTTTTAAACCAGAGATGCAGAGGTGATGCCCTATAGTATAAGAAACAATATGTCTAATCAGAAAAGGAAATTATGTCTGGAATACAAACAGTTATTCATTGAGCACCATAATCTCGATGAGAATAGAGGTTCTGTAACTGCTGACCATAAAGCAGGTTATAAAAACAGAAGAAAACCCTTTGTCAAACTGAGCTTTTTATGGGAACCTAGACTAAAGGAGAAAAAGACAGACACCACTTTCAACAGTCTCAGATAGAGAAGTCTTCATTTGCACCAGAATGCTAATAGTCAAAATACAGTACAACATATATAACAGTACAGTGTTCTGAAACAGAAGTTCTTCCTTCTCCAATCCAGGAGAAAGTCAGAGCATAAATATTGCATGTGTAACTTCAGAAACAGGCTCCCTTTGGAAAGTAGAACTGAATTATTTTGCAGAGCAAAAATGATTGGTATTTCTGGCAGTCTTGCTCAAAAAAAGATGAATATATGTATATAACATAAGTAAAAAAAAATTGCTTCTACCTCTTTGGAAGCATTTGTCACATAAAGGATATTCCTTATCCCTAGGTATAGTTCAAGTTCATTTCTACTGGAGTCAATGTACTGGAAATGCTCAGAGTTCCATATTCTAGACTGGCCTTTCTTCTGGAAAGACTACACCATCTTTCCTTCTCTCCAATCCAAGCACCATCATGAGAAAGCTTCAGTCCAAATGACTAACCAGCTCCTCTTCCATAGTTCATGTTGACAGTGTCAGGGGGACACCACTTGGACTGAAAACATCAAGATGGTGATAGGAACCAACATGTCAAAAGCCGTCTTGCTTTTCCCCTCCAGATGCAGGATCTTCTTGGCATGTTACACACAACATCTGCCTTCTTGAGGGATGTTTCAAAAATGTGGCTGGGGTTTAATTACCCATTCTGCTTGAGGATTCAGATGATACACATCCAATATATAAGCATCTGGATCTAAACAATGCTGCCCTAAAAGGAAGAGACAAATCATTGAATAAATTAAATACTGCATACTTATATGTGAACATGTTTGTTTGTAAGCGTGCGTGTGCCTCCAAGCTCTAATCTGGCCAGTATAGTTCCCTCAGTCATAAGTATGTAAACACATTTCAACGTTTCTTGGTAGTTTTCCTTCTCTCCCTTCTTCCCTTCCTTCATTCCTTTCCTTACCCCTTTCTTCTTCCCTTCCTCTGTTCCTTCACTTTCTGTGAAGAAATTAAAGTCCCAGGTGAAACTAGGAAAACCAGATATATCAACTACAGGTAAATTGTTCTCCAGTCTTACCACATCAATTAAAACACATGGCAAGAACATATTTCAGGCAATAAATTACTTATATGATAATATGTGTCATGTAATAATTTCACAGATAATAACCTGATTATGAGGGGCCTGAAATGCTCATTTCTTTTGTGTGTGTGAAGTAAAGAAGTATTTGTTGCCTGAAACATGCTGAGAAAGCTGTGAGAAGAGAAAAAAGAGGGAAACGCTTTCAAGAGAGAACACAGGCTTCTTCAGAGCAAAAATCAGCAAGCAAAGGAACACAGATGCAAGCAAGCCAGATCTGCATCCAAGGGACAGCACTGACTTCAGCATCATTTCTTTCCTATGGATAAAAATGCCCAGGGTCAAGGAATTAGTAAATGGCAAAGACAAGATCAATCATAGCACACACACATAGGGAATTTGTATGTTCACTGTGATTAAAATATATATGAATCCAAGCAAAACTACTCTGAGATCTAATGTTCTATTTATTCATTTATCAAGTATATAAGAGAATCGTGATGTGCTCCGTTTCGGGCATGTGGCTACTACAATAATGCAGCAGATAGTCAAAATTACTTGCCCCCAGAACGTTTAACATTCTGAAAATAACTAAAGGCAATGAGCAAATAAGCAAGTATAATAGAAATCAAGTTTGCTAATGATAACATTATAAAACAAAGCAAGGAAAGAATATGAGTCCAAGAAGCTGGTACTGAGATGCTAATACAGTGACAAAGACCTAAAAGATGAGAAATGAACAATCTAAAGACAAGCGTGACAGCAAATACAAAGTCCTCAAGGCAAAACGTGTTTAATGGATAGAAAAGGGAGCTCTTTTCGAGAAGTCTGCATATAAACTTGAGTGGGATTAGCACAAGCCTTCAAAGATATGAGCTCACCAAAAAGTTGAGTATAGAGAAAATTCCAAAGTCAGAGCCCCACAGCGCTGCAAATGTTAAGAGAAAATAAGAGATAACGGGTAAGGAGGGTCAGAAGGGTCAGTTAGTGAGTGGGTGGAGCCACAAGCTTAGTTTTCCCTTGGAGCCAGGTGAAGAAAGTGCTTTGCAAAGACAGGAAAGATCAACTCAGGCAATTATAAAGACTGGTGAAGAACTAGATTCCACACCACGAGAGTTCTCTGGTGACTCCAGGAAGAGAGCAACTGCAGGGAAGTGTGGAAGGGCAGAGCTTGACTGCAGTGCTTTCAAGAGAACACAGGAAGAAACTGAGGAGAAACGAGCCATTCAAGGAGTTCTTACTGCCAGTGGAGCAGAGGCCTGAAGGGCGCCAATGGAGACTTCGGAAAGATGAGAGAAATTACGTTTTCTTTATTTTTCCCATGAGTGGTAAAGCACTTCCCTTGCATGTAGTTAGGCCCTAGGTGCAATCCCTAACACAGCATCACACACATCACTCTCTCTCTTACACACACACACACACACACACACACACACACACACACACACACACTCAATGTTTTGTTTGTTTTGGTTTCTGGGCTACTCCTAATTGTGTTTGGGTTTACTCCTGGTTCTGCACTCAGGGATCACTTTTGGTGGTGCTCAGGGAACCAAATGTGGTTCAGGGATTGAGTTCTAATCAGTCACATGTAAGGCAAGCACCTTCCCTGCTGCACTAACACCCTGGCTACACACACACACACACACACACACACACACACACACACACACACCATCTTCATTAAAGTATATGCACATATATAGTATATATATATACACACAACATATATATGGTATATAAAGATATATGTAGAAATATATAGACGAAGTAGAAAGTAGACACCTTACCTGCTGTACTATTGCTCCTGACCCAAGTTTGAGGCACATTTAAAAGACCTCAAAGCCTAATTTATATAACCAAAGTATTCATGCTTCTACTTTGAAACAATTCTTAAAAATACAATTAACTATTCTTCTTGCTTGTTTTTGCATCATACATGGTAATGGTCAGTGTTTTTTCCTGGTTCTGCACTCAGGAATCACTCTGGGCAGTGCTTGGGGGGACCATATAGGATACCTGGGATTGAACCCCAGTCGGCTGCATGTGAGGCAAGTGTCCTACCTGCTGTACTATTGCTCTATTTCCACAACAAGCTATTCGGATATTAAAAACAAAACTAGTGGCTGGAGAGGAATACTCGATGCTCGCAGCATTCTAGCACTGCATGGTCCTTGAGTTCTACTTGGGAGGGATTCCCAAGCAGTGAGCTGAGATTAGCCCCTGAGCATTGTCAGGTATAACCCTCAAAAAACCAAAACCTTTACCCACTGGGAAAAGAAACAACCAAACCCAGAAACTGGGGTGGGGGAGATAGCTGAAACACCTGGAATGTGTACTTCGCACACAGGGACCTGTTGGGTTGACGCCCTACTTTAAGCTCCAGCTACACTTAGCTTGCAGCTCCTCCTAGCTCTGCTAGGAGACTTTGAATCAGAATTGGCACTTGTAAAGCCAAAAGGCCCACCTGAAGTGCTGCATTTCAATAGAGTTGTTTACCTGTATTCATCTCTAGATAGCCCAGCCCACAGGCTGGGAAGTTTTGGCGGATTTCTATCAATAAAATAAGCTGGGAGAAGAGAGAAGGCCCTTTTTTTGCCTTTTTGGCTTCCCTTGGCTTCTGCCTCTCCGTCCTCTCCGTTCTCTGTTGGGCTTCAACACGTGGTGGCAGCCATCTTGGCTTACACGTGGCTGGGGCCTAGCTGGGAACCCAGAGTCCGTAGTTTTTCCTGTTATTGGATTGTATATCAGAACCTGTGATAGTAAAGTCTTTTTAAAACTGTGCTAGATTCCTGAGTTTTCATCCATTCCCGCTGGCTTCGGAGGTAGAAGGGAACTAACTCTCTTCCTGGTATTGTTGGGGACTCCAGCGGCTCCCGACAGGGATCCTAATTTCAATTCTTGGTAACAGGCCCCACCAACCACCACCAGGCATGGTTTGCCCCCGCCCCCCCAAAATCCATTTCATATATAAGAAAGACAGGACCAATAGGTAGGGCATTTGCCTTGTACAGGGCTGACCGGGTTCGATCTCTAGCATCTCATATGGTCCCCAAGCACTGCCATGAGTAATTCCTGAGTGCACAGCCAGGAGTAACCCCTGAGCATCACTGGGTGCGACCCAAAGAGAAAAAAAAAGAAAGCTAAGATATTCTTTTAGGATAGCAGCAGCAAAAACTTGGAGTACCCAGAGTACTGAAGAGAACAAACTATTAGACTGCTTACCTATATTTCCTCCGATTTCATATAACCTTTGGTTCTGAATCTTAATGCATTCCGATGAACCATGACTGAGAAAAGAAGAAAGCAATATAATTTTAACCTTCTTTCATGACTGTATATAAATCTGTAGATTCAATAACCATGGCAACTAATAATTCATTCGCGACTAAGTGAAATACATGCCAGAAATCATGACTATCACTGCCGGTGATTTTCAAACCCTAACATCTTCCCTGTTAGACAAGAGCAAGCATCTGAGGTCAGAGAGGGTGGGATGATTTCAACCAAATGGACTGGGTTGGCTCTCCAGCAGTCACGACTGTTCTGCATACAACTGTGCACTGTGTTCTAGCTAGGAACCTGTTACTGACCTCAAACTGACCACACAAAAGCTGGAGTCTTAAGACTACCCTGTCTCAGGTCATATTAGTCTCAGTTCAAAAGAATTTAGGTTCATGTGCTAAAAACTTACTGGGATTCTCTCCTTAGCCCAGCTCTCTTTTCTAAGCTTGCCCAAACCTTTGCAACTGGTCTAGTGTTAACTTCATTGTATGTCTCTGCTCTATAATAAAAAGCAAGTTAGAGAAAATAATTGCCCAATTAAAAATGTCCACTTCAGACTAAACTGCTGAGTAAAAGAATCTGGAAAAGACCAACTCTATTTCATTCCACTTAGGAATGACTTTCAGCTCGCTTACTTCCAAACTCTGTCTTCAGTGTTTTATTGTGAGGAAGAGGATGTGTACCTTCTTTTTGAGTAATTAGAAACTTTTTACATGTGACAATTATAGGTTTACATGTTAGGAATTATAAAGATCCCGTGTACTCTTTTTACTTGGGGGTGGATATTGGCGGGAGTAAGGGGTACATCTGGAGGCACTCAGGGTTTACTCCTGGCTCTACACTATGGGATTCTTCCTGACAGGCTCAGGGGGACCATAAGTGTCGCAGAAGTAACCTGGGGCAGCTGTACTAGCTCACTCACTCGACCCTATTTACTCTTTAGCCTTTGAGCACCATCGGTATAACCCTCAGAAAGCCCAAATCCTCATCCACTGGGAAAAAGTAACAACCAGAAACTGGGGTGGGGAGATAGCTGACAGGGACACAGCAGAATGTAGATATTTACACAGAACACGTCGAATGACACGAAGCCTACCCTCGTCCCTATTTTTAAATATTAAAGAAAAAAAATAGGGCCCGTGATTTACTGCGAATGGTAGGGTTTCATGCACACAGAGTTTGGGACCACACCCTCCACCAGGTGCCCACTTTCCGCCGTCATTGTCCCAATGGACCCCACATCTTACCCGCCACCCTGTATCCTGACGGTGGTAACTTACTTGGGTAGACCAGCTCCCAAGATCTGTTGCTTTTAGGCCTTTGCTATGGCCTTACTTAGTTTATTTTTATACCACATTGGAGAGAGACCACTTTGCATCTGTGTCTCTCCTCTGACTAAACTCCTCGCTCACCTTACAGACTTTCACTCCATCTACCTATCGCCCATACCTAGGCCCATTCTTTACGCTTGTCAGCCATTATTCTACATTCCTATAAAATGAAAAATTTATAGGATTGGGGCACTGGTGGAGGGATGAGTGCTGGAACACTGTATGACTGAGACCCCATCATGAACATCTTTATAGTTATGTATCTCATGGTGGTATAATAAAAGAATTATTAAAATAATTTAAAAATTATAGGATTAAATTTTTTTAATTTTAAAAATGTTATAGAATTGGACATACAGTAACTGAACTTTTCTGTAGTCATTTTATTTTCCAGTTAGCATAATTCAGTCCCTAGAGATTCATCTGAGTGGTAAAACCCTGAGCAGTATATTATGAGTATTACAGTTTGTTTAGTCATTTACCTGTTGAAGAAAACTGTTTTATTTGCAGAGTTTTGACTATTATAAATAAAGCAGGTATCAGCATTCTTTTTTTTTTTATGTGAACACAGTCTTGATTTCTTTGGGATAATTGAGGCTTATGTAGGGGCGGAGCACAGGAGAGCTACTTACATATGTAGCATTTGAAAGAAAGTCAAACTGAGTGTCTGCACGGTTTCACGTAGCAGCGATCGAGTTTGTCTCGGTCTGGCAGGGTTTGGAGTAGCTCCTATTTTTGTTTTTGTCATTCCTATAGGTGATGGGAGTAAGTGCCTATATGTCCTCTTCTGAGAAATGTCTGTTCATGTCATTTGCAGATTTGCAAACCGGATTACGTGTGGGTTCTTGCTTACTGCTGAGTTTGCTGTTCTTGATACACTTTAGATCTCAGTCTTGTTGTTTTTGTGGTTTTTAAATTTTTTCTCTAATCTTTAGCTTGTATATTTATGCTTTTACAGTCTATCAGTTGTATACACTTTAATTTTTGGTGAAGTTCAATTAATTAGATTTTATTTCCTATAGATCATATTTTTGATGTCAAGTTAAAGAAACCTTGACTATCCTTTTATCAAAAGGCTTTCTCCTGTGTTGCAAAAGATATTGTGGGAATCTTAAGTTTGCTAACCCATCTAATTGGATGTCATTCAATAAAAGGAAGAGTTTAAAAGATACCTGCTACATGTGAGAGAGACTATCACAGCCCGGATCATCCACACCCACCCCGCAGCAGTTTTTTTTTTCAATCCGCCCAGGTATGCTGAACCAGAGACTCTCAGACATGGGGCAGAGCTGCTCCCTTGCTCTCCCTGTGCCCAGCTGCTCATGAGGTGCCCAGGAGGCATGGCGGGTTCTAGCCCTGGCCTGCCACCCCAGCAGAGCCTCACAACAAGCCAGACGACCCCCGACTCCATGGGGGCCACCATCTTCCACATCTGGACTTCCCTCTTGTAACAATTCCACCCAGCAGACCAGACTATCACAGCCCGGATCATCCACACCCACCCTGCAGCAGTTTTTTTTTTTAATCCGGCCCAGGTATGCTGACCCAGAGACTCACAGACATGGGGGCAGAGCTGCTACTGGCTCTTCCTGTGCCCAGCCACTCATGAGGTGCCCAGGAGGGGATGGTGGGTTCTAGCCCTGGCCCACCACCCCAGCAGAGCCTTGCAACAAGCCAGACAACCCCCACTCCATGAGGGCCTCCATTTTCCACATCCGGACTTCCCTCTCGTCAGAACTCCACCCAGCAGATGAGCTTATCACAGCCCGGCTCACGTTCTTCAATAAATGCTGGATTTAGAGATGACTACAAGAGTATGCTACCCACACGGCAGAGTCTGGCAAGCTACCCGTGTTGGACTTGATATGCCAAATACCAGTAACAATTTTAGACCTCATTCCCATGACCTGATGGAATGGTTTGAGGCTCTTTATGTTCCTGGAGCAAGCATGTGCCCTTGGGCTCTACCTGCATGGGACAGGACATATGGAGATGTTACTGGTGCCCGCTCGAGTCAATCCATGATGAACGGAAGACAGTGATACAGTGAAATCTAATTCTAAATCTTTCTGTATTTAGGGCATGCCTTAAATCAATGTTTCTCAAAGTGGACAGTACTTCCTGTTCCAGAACACTCCCTCCCAACTTCCTGCAACAATTCTGAGGATGGTGCAATACGTCCTTTATTTAAAGAAGGTAGATTTTGATGGAGGATGCTGAGTAATTGCTTTTCTTCCTGCAAAGAGGGTGGTGAGGGCCAATGTGTTGGGAACCTCTGCTCCACATCTAGCCACAGGCCCTATTGAATGAAGGGGATCAGACAGAAGAGCAGAAGAGAGGCAACTACCAGACAAGAGAGAGGAGAGATTCTCTCTCATGACTTTCTCCCTAAGGGCTTTCAGAAGGAACCAACCTGGCTGATATCCTCATTTCAGACTTCTGGTCGCCTCTCTCTGAGAATAAGATACTGTTGTTTAAGTTCTTTATTTCTTAGTGATTTTTTTTTTTGCACTGTTATGTCCTTAAAAACTGGGCCCCAGAGCCACGGCAAGCCTGGCAAGCTACCCATGGTATATTCGATTTGCCAAAAACAGTAACAATAATGGACCTCATTCCCAATGAATGGAGACGTTACTGGTGCCCACTAGAGCAAATCGATGACAACAGGAAGACAAATAACATGAAAGTGACGAGTTCTGTCCTTAATTAGGTGAGCTTCCCACCTGTCTCTGAGGTGATATTTTTAAAAATGGAAATACAAGAAGATTAATGCAATACCCATGCTTCTTTAAATCCCCTTGGCTAGGACAGACTCTCACACTTGCCTTGTTTTTAAGACTGATTTTGGAGGACTTTGTAGAAATTGCTAAAAAATTTGAATTTTTCTGATGTTTTCCTCATGTTTAGATAGGAGTCACATGCTTTGGGAAGGAAAATGGCAGAGGTCATGTGTAACTTTCAACACATCAAGCGTTCAAGTTATCAATAAGACATCATGTAGTTAATCTGGCAGTATGTAGATGTCTCATTTGTAAAGTATTATTTTTCCCTTCTTTACATCAGTGCTGTTAGAAACTAAACCATGGGGATAATGGACCTCTAGCCTTTAAAATATGTCTTTCTCTAATGCAGAGACAGAAAGAGAGAGAGACAGAGACAGACAGACAGAGACAGAGAGATAGAGAAAGAGAGGAAAAAGGGGTACCTGCTACTGAGGCAGCTTCCTAGGGGGGGGCGGGAGGGGGTGTGGGTATATTGGTGGTGGTGATGGGGCACTGGTGGAGGGATGGGTGCTGGAATACTGTATTACCAAGAACCAATTATGAACACCTTTGTAATGGTATGTTTCACTGTGGTATAATAAAAAATTTAAAAAAAATATGTCTTTCTCTAGACATTGAATCCCCACATCACATAATGCAAGTTTTCCTTCAACCGTTAAATATGATTCATGATATGCATGATCGTATTATATATACTCCTATTTTTGCCCATTTTGATTTTTTCTGTTCCTTTCTGATGTTCCAAGACCTATTATCATTTCCTTTCTGTTTAGAAAACTTCCCTTAGTCATTCTTCATGAACAAGTTTGCTAGCTACAAAATAATCTTTGTTTTTCTCCAGCCAACATTGTCCATTTCCCTTCACTCTAGAAGTAGATATTTTTGGCTGATACAGTCCGTGGTTCTTTTCTTTTTAGCATACAGAAAATGTCATGCCACTTCCGTCTGGCCTCTCTGGTTCCCAAGGAGAATCTATTGTGACTTGAATTGGCACTCACTATAAGAAATGCAGGGCTTCTCACTGGGTAATTTCAGGTTTTTTATTACCTTTATTTTTCACAAGGTTAATTGTTGGGAGAAATGCCCTATTGAGTGCTAGGCTCCTGCTACATTCAGCATATGTTAAGAGCTGCTCCAAGCCTTTAAGGAATCTCCAGAAAAGATTCACTGGGAGCATGGGCTGAATTGGATTGATTTCATAATTTTATATGGCAAAAATATCCTTATTATAAATCTTGCTTGGTCAAGTACATACTCTTTTATCCCCACAGGTTCCCACGGGGGACAGCATGCAATCACACTAAGAAATACTTGACAAGGATGATGGATCAACCATAATGTATGTAATCAGTTCTGCTAGTTCAAAGAGACATACAAGTGTGCCCCGGGCAAACTGATATGTCTCTGATTCTAAAGGTAGTGGCAAAGTGAATTATTCTGATGGATTATGGTCACCTCATCTAAACATCTGGTAATATTAATCTGTCTCCATTTCTCAAAGTTTCTCATTTAGAAGTATTTATATAAGTGAGATTTTGAATATGAAACTTTTTGCTACAGTCCTTTATAATTTGAGAGTTCTTATTTAAAGTATACGTCATTTTTATTAGAAAGTATCACACTGAAAGTGTTCTCTAATGGGCATATTTAAACTAGTGCTTCTTTTCTTACCTTTCAAAAACCTCAGGGAAATATTTATCCTTGAGGGAACATGCCTAAACAAAACTTATTATTATTCTCTAGCTTTGAAGGTGACTTCCAGAACATATGCAAAATTATTTTTTTATAAATGTCACTCTAATCCCAAGATTTATTGGTGGCATTTAAAGGAAAAAAAAAACAATGATGTCTACCTAAATACATAAACTCAGTCTGATATAGGTATATTAAAACCCAGTGGAGCACAGAACAATATTCCTGAAAACATACCAAGACTTATAGAAAAACAACTTGCTATACATTTTTATTGCAATGAAAGTAAAATTCAAATAAATAAAGCCACTAAGACAGAAAAATACCTATTAATATTCCATTTATAAAACTCCTTTAAAATACACTTATGTTGGAGCCGGAGCGATAGCCCAGCGGGTAGGGCGTTTTGCCTTGCACGTGGCGGGCCCATGCCGGCCTGGGTTCGATCCCCAGCATCCTATATGGTTCCCTGAGCACCGCCAGGAGTAATTCCTGAGTGCAGAGCCAGGTAAAACCACTGAGCATTGCCAGGTGTGACCCAAAAAGCAAAAAAACAAAAACAAAACAAAACAAAAAAACACTTATGTTGCTGATAATTCTAGGGGTTTACTTACCATTTCTGATTCTTCATCTACTCACTAAATTCTCAAATTAACAGGCTCTAATCTTTCAAAAAGACCAAATTTGAAAGTGGAAATAGTGTATATAAAGTGACTCATCTCATTAACACGCCCATCCCCTGTTCCTTCTTACCTGTTTTCATACTGAAATTTCGCCAGGATGTCCTTAGCTTTGGTTTGGCTATTGAGCTGAATGGCCATAGATACCTTGGAGAAGAGCGGAGCGTGGACTCGTATGACTCCTTCCAGGCACATCAGACTGCCCGCGAGTAAAAAGTTAAACTAGGGTTAATATCAGCTCCATGACTGCACTTTAAGAGACATTAAAAAATCAGTGATATTAAAAAATAATCAGTGATATTGTAAGCTGGACCAGAACTGGACCAGAATGAAATATTGCTTCTTATTTCACAGGAAATAGTTTTGATGTTTCACCATAATCGAGACCTGGGATTTTGCTCTCACGCCAGCCTTAGGTCTGACAGCACGGTGAAGCGTGAGGATTATGACGATGCTTTTTTTAAACTTTGAACAATGCCTCCAAATAAGCCCCCATTAAGCATAATTCTGTATTTCACCATATTTGAAGAAGGTCAACCCACTGAATGATTTAAGGATCAATTAGGAAATAAGGCTTCTCAAACATCTTTTTTTCTTTAATCAGCAACAATGAATAGCCAGCCCGAATTAAACCAGATGGGCACTTGAAACTTGATGCTTCACAGTGAGCAGATAACATGGTGAAGGGCAGAGAGCAGTTGGGGAAGTGTCTGCTTTCAAATTCTGTGACAGTCCTTGACACTTTGAAGCTCTCACTGAAATCAAACATTTAGAGAGCAGTGCTAGCTAATTAACAGAAACTTCTGTTTTGTCTGGATTGACTGGAAAACTGTCACAAAAATTTTGAGTGTTTTAAAAATGGCAGTCTCTGCAGATGGATACGTTTCTATTTGTGTTGAGAATAGGCAATTGCTTTAAATCTGCAAATTCCCAAGAGATGGTCTTGTGGCTATGGAAGGTTTTGTGTGAATTGATTTGGTATCTGCTTTGGAAAAATAGGTTAAGGGTTGAATTGTGTAGTGCATGCATAAAAGCATGTAGCGCAAGACCTACACAGAGACACACAGACACACACACACACACACACACACACACACACACACACACACACACCCTCCTGAAACTCTTTCTGGAGGACAGGTATGGAATATTATAGCTACCATAATGTGGACTGAAGGGAGCTTGCAGGAGATTCAACAAGAAAAATGTCTTCATAAGAGTACACAAACACACACACACTTGCATCCCTCAAGACGAGGCATACAGTAAAGCTACATGTCAACAGTGAAGGAACAGCAAGGATTAAGATAGCACCCAAAGGTCTAAGATAGAGGGAAGTGGGGTGTGTGCTTTGGAGAAGGAATTAGTGTTGGAATATTGCATCTTCAGAACATAATCAGTAATATCTTTGTAACACTTTGTAATTCATGGTAATTCAATAAAAACAATTAAGAAAGGTATGCCCGCATGGCAGAGCCTGGCAAGCTACCCGTGTCGTATTTGATATGCCAAATACCAGTAACAATTATAGACCTCATTCCCATGACCTGATGGAATGGTTTGAGGCTCTTTATGTTCCTGGAGCAAGCAGGTGCCCTTGGGCTCTACTTGTATGAGTCAGGTCATATGGAGATGTTACTGGTGCCCGCTCGAGCAAATCGATGATCAACAGGAAGACAAGTGATAAGTGAAGAAAGGTATGTCAGGAATAGGTCTTTCCTTCACAGTCCCTGGTAGGAACCAACCAAGCTACCACCTTGTTGTTGGACTGAAATTCCAGAGCTGTGAGGAAATAGATTGCTTCCTGTTTTAAATCAGTCTGTACTTTTATTAAGGCACTGCTAGGAAACTGACTGCCCAGCAGAGAGTGTCACGGAATGGTCAGGAGACTTTTGGGGAGGGCAGCAACCTTGGTTCAATGCCGCCAAGATAGCACTATCGAACATTTCTTGGTCCCCGCTTTTTACTCCCCAAACTTTATCTCATACTCTGGACACCATTAAACCTGTGACTATAACAATCAGATTGCCCCTCACTTCCTGTAGCACTCAGTTGTGTAAACATGCACAATGAATCAATAGTTGAAACCATTGTTTCATCTGCCACAGTAAAAATATTAAATTTGAGAGATATTTCATGACCCAATTACACATTCAATTATATGTAAAATATGGTAGAAATTATAGACCTCATTCCCATGACCTGATGGAATGGTTTGAGGCTCTTTATGTTCCTGGAGCGGGATGATGCTCTTGGGTTATCTCGCATGTGACGGGAAGTATTGAGATGTTACTGGTGCCTGCTCGAGCAAATCGATGATATACGGGAAGACAGTGATGGTATAAATAGTAGAGAACACTGTAAAGAGAGTTAATAATTATTTTCTTACCAGTCTTCTTGAAGAAGGTGACTTTTGTAGTACCTTTGAAGTCTTGGGGCTTGCAAACTAAAAAAAAAGAAGTGATTTTTTAGGATTCATATTGGAAAAATAAACATATCCTGTTGTAAGTAAACATCATTACAGAATGAATTTGGGAAACGTCTGTCAAATTTAAAATGTAATACACAGTGACGAAACAATCGCACACCTATAATTTTATCTTATAAACCTAATTTGTGAGAATAACATTTACAAGTCTATTCACCAATTCATAGATTTTAGTAGAAAAATTATGGCCACTAACTTTGATTATTATAAACAACCTTATGAATCCATAACCCATAATCCAATTACCAATGATTTCCTAAATAAGCAAAGCGAGATGCAACAGTGCTTTTATGTGTGCTAAATAATACCTAATAAAGGTGGGCAGAATACAATATCATTTTATGTGCAAATACAGTTTTAGAAACACTGCGTTCCAGGGCCCAGAGTGATAGTCCAGCAGGTAGGGCATTTGCCTTGCATGCAGCCAACCAGGGTTTGATCCCTGGCATCCCCACTCAGTGTTAGGAGTAATTCCTGAGCACAGAGCCACGAGTAACCCCTGGGCATCCCTGGGTATGACCCAACAAGCAAAAAAAAGGGCTTTCTTTGGTATGTATATATGCATATATAAATGTATATGTCATACCATCAACCATCAACTACAATATGCATATGTACATACATATATACACACCATATTATGTACACACTATATACACATACATATACATATATAGTGACTCATGTTACTAATAACATCATTCCATCAAAAGAGGAACTCATACATTGGCCATTTTTATTTTACAGTCTTTCCAAAAACTTTCAATGCAATACTCTGTAGAGTCTGTCAATGAATTTTCTACTTAAATCAAAGTGAAAAATAAAAATATTGGGTTGGAGGGCCGGAGTGATAAGTACAGAGGGTAGGGCATTTGCCTTGCACACAGTTGACCTGGGTTTGATTCCCAGCATCTCATATGGTCCCCAAGCACTACCAGGAGTAATTCCTGAGTGCAGAGCCAGGAGTAACCCCTGAGCATTGCTGGGTGTGACAAAAAATAAACAAACAAACAAACAACAATAACAACAAAAAAAAACCACTGGTCTGCAGAGACAGCACAGTGGGCAGGGTGCTTGTTTCCATGCAGCAAATCCAGGTTTAATCCCTGGTATGGTGTCCCTGAGCCCACCAGGAGTGATCCTTGAACACAAAGTCAGAAGTAATTCTTGAGAATTGCCAGGTATGGTCTCAAAATCTAAAACTGAAACAAACAACGCCCCAAACAAACAAGTGAAAATATTATCTAGTGCATTCTAAAGAAGAACAATTTTATCATCATTAAGTGCTTTGGTCCATGGTACTTATAATATTTATGTTCTTGATACCTTGATCATTTTACAATTAAAGCACGGATACATATAACATTGCACTGCTAAAAAATATCCTACACAGATATTGTGTGACTGATGCTAATGAAAGTCTCTGATCGCATTCCCAGCATTCTCAGGTGCAGCCCTGGAGACCTTGAGCACCAACAAGGTCTCCCCCGCTGGAAATTCCCAGCACCACAAGGCCTACGCAGCATTAACACCGTAGGTAATTCAGGCGTTTATCTGCCACCTGTTTGGTTGAGAATTCAGTATATTAAACTAATATACACTTTGACCAGTAGGATTCATCCTAAAAAAAAGTAGGGCAAGTTCAACATATAAAGCAATAACTGTAACATACTATGGGAACAGAATAAAGAAAAAAAATCCCAATGCTGATTTTAGTAGAAAGAGAAAAGACTTTTGATATAATTTGACATGCTTTCATGATTAAAACAAAAAGAAACTCAATAGTGAAGAACAGAATGGAGTTTCTAAAACAGATAAGTGGAATTTATGAAAAAACTGTCTATTACAATATCATAATGGTGAAGTTTCAAGCTTCCCACTTAAGATCAAAGAGTAAGACAAAGATCTCAGTTCTTCTCTCCTTATTTAATACTCCACTGGAAATTCTGGCTGGCTCAAGTAAGCAAGAAAAACAAAAGGCACTCAAACAGAAAAGGAAGAAGGGAAAAAAAATCTCTTCACAGACAGTATGAACTTATAAGTTATATAGGCTATAGATATTTACAAATCTACATATAAAAACCAAACTTTTTTAGAACTAATAAGCTCAGCCATTTCGGATAATAAATACAAATATACAAAAATTAGTTGCATTTTCATAGACTGAATATTAACCAACAAAAACTGTATGACTGAAACCCAATCATGAATAACTGTGTAATTGTATATCTCATGGTGATTCAATAAAACAAACAAAAACAACAAAATTATAAGAAAATTAATTTCATCTGCAAGAATACAAAGAGAAACTATTTAGAAATATATAATAAAGGAAGTGTAAAACTTATTCTGTGAGAATGATAAAACACTGAGAAACTATAAGTCAAATAAATGAAAACATAAGCCATCTTCATAGACAGTAAACCTTAATGTTATTATTAAGTTGATACTTCCTAGATGAATCTACATATTGAATGACATTCAAAATATTTAATGACATATTTATGACAGTTAAAGTCAAAAGACTCACATTTTAAAATTCTAAAACAACAAATTTAAAGTAATCAAAAGAGGATGGTATCATGGTAAACATGCAGGTCAATGCAACATACATGAGTGCCCAGAAATAATTTCATATACGTATGGCCAATTGATTTTTGACCAAATGCAAAGTCATTACCGAAGGAGTAATCTTTCTACAAGTAGTGCAGGAGAGTTGGATGAGCCATGCACTAAAGAATGAATTACAGGGGCTGGAGTGATAGCACAGTGGGAAGGGCATTTGCCTTGCATGCGGCCGACCGGGTTCAATCCCCTGCATCTCATATGGTCCCCTGAGCATCACCAGGAGTAATTCCTGAGTGCAGAGCCAGGAATAATCCCTGAGCATTGCCGGGTGTGACCCAAAAAGCAAAAAAAAAAAAAAAAAAGAGTGAATTACAGCTTTAACTCATAATATATATGATTCAAAGTCACACAAAGTAATAGTGTACAGACAAAATACAAGAACTAAAACCATATAACTCATCACTGTCTTCCCGTTCATCATCGATTTGCTCGAGCGGGCCCCAGTAACATCTCCATATATCCTGTCTCATGCTAGTAGAGCCCAAGGGCATCTGCTTGCTCCAGGAACATAAAGAGCCTCAGTCCATTCCGGAATGAGGTCTATAATTGTTATTGGTATTTGGCATATCAGATACAACACGGGTAGCTTGCCAGGCTCTGCCGTGCAGGTAGCATACTCTTGTAGTCATCACTAAGTCCAGCATTTATTGATGAACCCGCTGCCGCATAGCGGCTGTGCAAGTCAGGCTGTGATAGGCTGGTCTGCTGGGTGGAGTTCTGACGAGAGGGAAGTCCAGATGTGGAATATGGAGGCCCTAATGGAGTGGGGGTGGTCGTCTGGCTTGTTACAAGGCTCTGCTGGGTGGGGGGGCCAGGGATAGAACCAGCCATCCCTCCTGGGCGCCTCGTGACTCATAGGAAAATGAAAACACAGGATCAAATCTTAATAATTTTGGGTTTAAAAAAAGTTCTTAGATATAAAAACAAAGGTTTAAAGCCTTTGTGCATCATAGGACACCACGAAAAAATTGAAAGGATATCCATAGAATGGGAAAATCATTTTCAATCATACATGTAGGGGCTGAAGCGATTGTACAGTGGGATAGGGCATTTGACTTGCACGTGGATGACCCGGATTCAATCCCCACCATCCCATGTGGTTCCCTGAGCACTGCCAGGAGTAATCCCTGAGTGCAGAGCCAGGAGTACTCCCCTAAGAACTCCAGGGGGCTTAGGAAAAGGCTCAGTGACTGAAAGAGTTCTAACTCTGGTACTGCCTCATGCACCACGGTGATCCTAACAGTTCGGTGGTTTGGTGTCCTCTATGAGGAAGGGCTGAAAGAGACTGAAAGGGCTCAAAAAGCTTCAGTGACAAGCTGAAGACTGTGAACTCAATCCCCAATGCGCCGACATTGCACCAAGGAGATCCTGGTAGCTCTAGGATCTAGAATCTCCAGTTAGGGGTGCGGATTAGGGAAGATAAATAAATACTACGGCCTGATAATAAGCAAACAAGTTAAAATGAGCAAAGAACCTGATCAACTATTTCTCCAAGATATATAAATGGACAACACACACACAAGAAAAGATGTTGACAGCTTTAGGGTAATGACAAATTGGCGTGATTCATACCCACTGGAAGTAGCAAGAGAATTCTAATAACAAGTATTGGTAGATATGGCAAAGTGCTACAATGAACGTAGACTGGAGGTGACTCTTCTGCAGTGTCCTTTTAGGGACAGCGAGAGAGCGAGAAAGAAAGAAAAAATACCGGTCATAAGGGCAGGCTCGGGGTGAGGAAGCGCTGGAGAGAAATTGGGGACATTGGTGGTGGGACGTGAGCACTGGGGAAGGGAAGAGTGTGAACACTGTATGACTGAAGCCCAATTATGAACAACGTTGTAACTGTGTATCTCACGGTGATTCAATTAAAAAAAATATAGAGACCTGAATCTTCACACTTTGTGTCCCAGCCTGAAAAATAAAAACCGGTTGGTAATCCAGGTGTAACTGCCGTTCACTGTCATTACCTCCCGCTCTATGGTTTTCCTCCTGAGCAGCTTTCTGACACTTGGGAGTTGCTTCTTTAAGAGCATGGTGGCTTCGTTCATTCTTCTGACTTGGGTGATTAAGAACGAGGGAACCTAGCGAAAAACACAAAGCTTGGGTGAGAAGGAAGGCTGTCTGTAACTGTGGTCACTCCATATGACCACTCGGTACCTCCCAACCAGAACTGCGCGACTGCAAACAGCCCAAACACAAGGATTCCTGCTTGAAATGGGCTGCGTGAGAACAGAGCTGGTAGAGAACAGATAAAGCAGCCTGGGACCATCCGCTTCTATTTCCTCCCCGTGACTCGGGCCCCGCCTGCTCCCAGAGTCTTGTTTCCTGACACTGGTAAATTTGTGAAAAGCTCTGATCACAGTCAGCACAGTTACTTACCTTCCACAAAATTTTCTGGTACTTCAACATGAGGCGAATGATGTGAGCTGCAGTATTTGCTAACAGTAATTCCTCATAATCGGAATGTTTGCTTCTGCTGAAGAAGAGGTTTGGTGCCATTATAGTAGAAATGTTCCATAAACTCATTCGGTTTTTTGACTCGTTGGCAATCACTTTATTGAAGAATGTCATGAGGGCCTATAAGAAAAACAGCAATGCAGGCACTGTTATGAACTCTCAAAGGCCCTGATAACTGCCATCTTCATTTCTCTATCCACTCACCCATTCTGAACACTGTCAAAAACACAGATGGTTAAATGTGTCACACTTGCCCTTTAGTTGCTGAGAAATTGGAACAGTTAAGTCAATACTCTGCTTCATAAAAGTAGCTTTTGTAATGGAGCTTACTATATGCACGTCTCCATAAGTAATGGTTTGCATTTTCTTTTTGCTTTTATCCTACACAAGTTTGTCAAAGATTCAAACTAAAAAGCAAACTAGAAAGACAGAATCTTGTAACTCAAATAAGCAGAAAGTGCAGTTTCATTGTGAAGGAAGAAAAAAATTCTAAAAAACACCCAGATGTCGGGGAAGCCGGGGTCCCCAATAGTGTCAGGACAGAAGTTCTCTTCTACTTCCGAAGACGCAGGGGGAACAGATGAAAATTCACAAGTCTGGTGCAGTTCCAAAAAAGGCTTTTAATAGTACAAAAGCTCTTCCACAGCACTCCAATATAATGAACAAACTCTAGCTCTGGTCCAAACTTAGACCATACAAAAGAGCCTAAGTCTCCCACCAAAGAGAGAGGATCTCACCCGAGATGAGTCCTACCCAGAAGAAGGAGCAAAAGGCCAAAGAGCAAAAGCCAAAAGCCACAGGAGCCAAAAGCTAAAGCGAAAAGGCCCAGGGGCCTCAAGTCAGTCCCCTTATATACACTGAAGTAATCGATTTGTGACAGGGAGGGTCATGTCAACAAAGAACCATAAAAAGAGCAGTACCACAACCTATTGCAGGTATAAACAAAGGTTATGCCAAGGACTAATCCAGAGATTATCTCTTAAAACACTGGAGAGAGGGGGTGATATAAGTAATACATCTTAATTTCATGAGCTTCATGTAATCTAGATGGTACCCACAAGGTCATTATTATTATCTGCACCAGGGTGACTTTGAGTATCTTGTTCTCCTGTACTGAAAGGGTCACACTTGCCTGCTTAGAGCAAACTAGTATGATCCTTCCTATAGTCTCAACGTAGCCAGGATGGTAGTCTCCTGGTAAATTATAACTGTCCCACGTTGGGTGCAGTGGGTATAAAGAGGAGCTGTGCCTAATCTAGAAAACATAGAAGTCTTAGTAGATGTATAAGTCAGAAGTTATTCAATCAAGGTGACTTCTGTAACTGCCACACCCTCTAGCAGTGTTTACATAGAAGAGAGGTCTCATTAGAATGAACCTTAGCTTAAATAGATTAAGCTGGGAGTGGGCAAAACAACAAAACTCCCAGAATAGTTAAACCTGTCCTCCAACAACACTCATTAAGCATCACTGCTGAAAACTATAATTTCCTTTGAAAAAGAAAACCCACTAAAAAACAAAAAAAAAAACATATGGGTATCTCATCATTCCTCAGTTAGGTTGTAAATTCAACTGAAAACTTAAAAAAACACGTTACTTTTTTTAGGAAAAATGAAGTTACAAAATTTGCCTATAAATGGATGGACAAGGAGAGGATCATGTTGAGTGAAATTAGCCAGAAGGAGAGAGACAGAGATAGAATGACTGCATTTATTTGCATGACTTATATATATGTCGGATCATCGACACCCACCCTGCAGCAGTATTTCTTTTCAATCCGCCCAGGTATGCTGATCCAGAGACAGACATGGGGCAGAGCTGCTACTGGCTCTCACTGTGCCCAGCCGCTCATGAGGTGCCCAGGAGGGATGGCAGGTTCTAGCCCTGGCCCGCCACCCCAGCAGAGCCTAACAACAAGACAGATGAGCCCCCCCCCCCCCCACACTCCATGAGGATCTCCATTTTCCACATCTGGACTTCCCCCCTCGTCAGAACTCCGTCCAGCAGACCAGCCTGTCACAGCCCGGCTCGCGCGGCCGCTTCCGGCCGTGCGGTTCATCAATAAATGCTGGATTTAGAGATGGCTACAAGAGTATGCTACCCGCACGGCAGAGCCTGGCAAGCTACCCGTGTCGTATTTGATATGCCAGATACCAGTAACATGACCTGATGGAATGGTTTGAGGCTCTTTATGTTCCTGGAGCAAGCAGGTGGCCTTCGGCTCTACTTGCATGAGACAGGTCATATGGAGATGTTACTGGTGCCCGCTCGAGCAAATCGATGATGAACGGGAAGACAGTGATACAGTGATATATGTATGTACATATTATGATACCAATATCCAAGGTCAGGTGAAGCATGGATCAGGAGGTCTTGTCAAAGGTGGAAATTATCCCAAACATGTGGGAATCAGAGGCTAGGTAAGACAGAATGGAACAGTGTGCCAATAACTGTTGAAAGTGCTGATACCAACCTAGGATTGAGAATTAAATACAGGCAAAAAGATACACACAACATCATTTTAATGTATGTATTGTAATCCACAATGTGGAAGGGAAGGAAATGAGAAAGAGATAGAGAGATAGAGAGAAAGAGAAAGAAAGAACCTGCCATGGAGGCAGGCTAGGGAGGGGGAGGGAATCAGGGACATTGGTGGTATGAAATGGGCACTGGTGGAGGGATGGGTGCTGGAACACTGTATGACCAAAACCCAAATATGAACATCTTATGAACATCTTTGTAATTGTGTATCTCACAGTGTGTTGGATGACAGATCTAGCTAATCTGGGAGCTTTGGTGTTTTGCCTACTCACAGCTTAATCTACTTAAGCCAAGGTACATTCTAATGACACCTCTCTTCTATGTAAACACTCCAATAGGGTGTGGCACCACCCTTCTACACTCTGTTTACTGTTCTTTATAGACATGACCCTCCCTGTCACAAATCCGATTACTTTGGTGTATATAAGGGGACTTTGCATTTTGGCTTTCCGCTTTTGGCTTTTTGCTCTTTGGCCTTTTGCTCCTTCTTCTGGGTAGGACTCATCTCGGGTGAGATCCTCTCTTTGGTGGGAGACTTAGGCTCTTCTGTATGGTCTAAGTTTGGACCAGAGCTAGAGTTTGTTCATTATATTGGAGTGCTGTGGAAGAGCTTTTGTACTATTAAAAGCCTTTTTGGAACTGCACCGGACTTGTGAGTTTTCATCTGTTCCCCTAGCATCCTCGGAGGTAGAAGAGAACTTCTGTTCTGACACTTTCGGGGACCCTGGCAGCATCCCCTGAAAAAGGTGGTATAATAAAGTATTAAAAAATTTCTTCTTAAGTGTTACTTTTCAAACACTTCAATTTTGAAATTCTCAGGTCAAAGGGAAATGCTTACATGTAGTTAGCAGAATTTAAGAAATAAAAAAAGAAGAAAAGGCTTAATTAAAGTTTGGTAGAGACAACAAACTATAGTTTATCAGAATCTATGAAATGTATTAAGAGGGCTGAACGTTTGAAAAAAAATCTCTGGCTTCCCAAATTCAAGTTCTATTCCAATATTTGTGATGTGATAACAGACCTCACATAACCATAATACTTGTTAACATTTATTTGAGGATTGATTATTCCTTAGTTCATTTGTCATTATTCGAAAATGTACAAAAGTGTGCTGTTACTAATGTTGCTCTAAAGAGGTGGAAGATAAGGCTGAGAAGAACTGAGTTGCTTTTCCTAGCACTAATATAGTAAGTGGCAACACCAAGATTTGAATCAAAGGAACATGATTCTTGAGTGAGAGTTCTTAACCTATATCTTAGCTTCCATTTCAGCTCGACTATAGACTGGGGGAGAAGTCTGTGTGTGTGTATGTGTGTGTGTGTGTGTGTGTGGTGTGTGTGTGACACCATATAATAACTTTTGAGGACCTTCTATTAGAAATGTGTGAATATCTGATAATTACTGCATCCTCAGACTCCTGAAAAGAGAGATGATATTTTGACCTCGATACAAGTAGCACATGCATTACCTTCAGTAAGAGAACACTATTCAGAAATAGCCAAATTTCTCAGCTTTTGAAAAATTAACCAAATTTCATTAGAAACAAATATTCTTATGTCATAGCTAATACTGTCCTTGGGTAGAGGACAAAACATAAATGACAATGATGTTTTCATTAAGAAAAAAGGGTCATATGCAGTAAGACATAGCCCTAAGAATCACTTTTGTTCTCAGCATTAGGTTTCCTGACCGCAACATAAAGAATTCTTGCCAACTCATCTTGACTTCAATTTCATTTCAAAGATTCCAAATATCAATTGCACTTTAACAGAAACAGAATCATTATCAAAATGAGAAGAGAGCTGGAAAATACAGCTCAGCATCGAGCACTCATTTTGCATATATAAAAAGCTCTGGGTTCAATTCCCCACCACACACACACACACACACACAGAAGCTGATATTAAAGGAAGAATATAACGGAGAACTATGAAATGACTATTCTGTTATACACACACACACACACACACACACACATATATCTTAAGAAGAAAATCACCTTGCAGAGATGGGCTGGGCTGATACACCAGGTAGTGTTCAAGGATAGTGATCAGTGCCTGGATCCCGAGATCCCAGGTGAAGAGTATGTATGCCAACTTTCTTAGCCATCTCCCTGGCCCAAGAAATCACTTTTCTGAGCCTAAGCTTCCTAATTCATAATGTGGACAATTAATCCATAAATCCTATTAGGTGATCTCTAAAATCCTTAGATTCTAGACGTTGTTTAATGGACTTGTCCTAGGGACTGGGGATGGTGCTGGGTGGCAGACTGCCTGCCCTGCATGTGTGAGGCCCTGGGTTCAACCCCTGGCATTGCAAATAAATAAGAAATAAATGAACTGATCCAGCTTCATAAGTAATATGATATATAATAAGATAAGAGCAATTCTGAAATTTCCTTGACATCAGTGGTTGCAAATTCCATCAAGGGCATTTTACTAGCAGCGGAGGACCAACAATTCTAGAACTTGATAGCTTATGACTTACATAATGATCGAATTTATTTCTGACACATCTTTCAAATCTTCTTTATTCTTCTCCACCCGCTCACTCTAGTTTAGTGCCTGGCACCTAGCAGGCCTCTCAACACCTTTCTATAGATGAATGAATGGAAGTAAACTGTTGGACGGATATTGTAGACGGATGGGAAGAAGCTCGTAGTTTGCTGCACCTTTAGCTGGCTTAGAGCTTGTCGTCTCTGATTTTATTTGTCCTCGGGAGCCCTCTTCCCTGACCAGTGGTGCAGTGTGCAGAAACATACCTGGGCTGTGTCCCTGTTGGCATCAGGCAGGGCCATGACCATGAGGTGCAAGGCTTGGAACTGGACCTTGATGTGGGGCCCTCCTAAGAAGAGAACAGAGAAATGACCACTCATATTCTTCTGCAACAATGAGGCTCTGACGGCATTTCTCATGAACATCTGTGGCACCGGATGGTTCTTGACAGCATTTAGAGGCACAGATTCAGGTTTCAGCCTCAACAATTTACTTGTCCAAGTAAATTTATTCACTTAGACAGCGCCTCATTCTAGCCTGTTCTTTCTCACTCCCTCAGCTACCAATGTCGAGACCAGGCAGCCAGAAGTGCCTCCAAATAATTCTGGATTCAGAGTCTCAGTATTTTCACAGGTCTTGATTAATTCCTTCAATTAAAAAGAAGATCAACCTTTTTACACAAGGAGGCCAGAGATATTGTTGCTCGGAGCAGACTCTAGATCAAGGATCAAGTCCTTCACTTCCTAAGTGAGTCGGAGGGCAGACCTGACTCCTCCGCCTCTTATTTTATCTATGAAATGGAAGGAGTTGTTTTCACCTATCTTTTTTTTTTCGTTGTTAGTATAATTTTATTTTATTTTTTTAAATTTTTTATTATACCACTGTGAGACATAAAATTACAAAGGTGTTCATAATTGGTTCTTGGTAATACAGTTTTCCAGCACCCATCCCTCCACCAGTGCCCCATTTCCACCACCAATGTACCCCACCCCCTCCCGCCCACCCCAGGCTGCCTCAATAGTAGGTACCCCCTATTTCCTCTCTTTCTCTCTCTCTCTCTCTCTCTCTCTCTGCATCTCTCTCCCTCTTCTTTTACACGTTGTGGCTAGCCCTGCAGATATTTTGAGTTTATCACTTAAGTCTCTTTGTGTATACTCAATGGTGAGTTTTTAATCTGCCATTACCATTTCCCAAACTTAGTAAAACACTGGTATCTATTTATATCCTATTAATGAATGCAGTCATTATATATCTGTACTTTTCCTTCTGACTAATTTCACTCAGCATGATAGTCTCCATGTCCATCCATTTGCAGGTAAATTTCATAATTTCATCTTTTCGGACAGCTGCATAGTATTCCATAGTGTAGATTTCACCTATCTTTATCTAAGATTTTACCTATCTTAATATGGGATGGGGGGCCTATGGAGCACTTACATTGGTCCCTGTATAGAGTCACCCTTCTAAGCGTTTGCTTCTGATATTATGACTGATCGCATCAACTGAGACTTTAGCTATGCAGGGAATGTGTCTGCAGTTGGAAATGCCTGAGTGGTCTATTTCTTGTTGATAACAGAAGATGGCGACAGAGTGTTAACATTTGTGTTCTCAGTTCTGGCTCTTTGCTCATTATAAGGAAAGAATATTGGGGACTGCATCCATAGCAGGATAATCCACGGCTGCTCTGCTACGAAAGGCCCCTTCGACCAGCACATCCAGCCCGCATCTCTCCCTATTCTCCACAGAATGATCCTTACTAGGGAGTTCCTAGAGAGAGCATAATGTTCTGGGGCCCCTAGGGTGTTCGCAAGATGAAGAAAAATCTATCTACACTCCATGGATAAAAGGCAGTTGCTGCTCGCAAAGTTATTCAGCTTTACAGTCGTGGGACCTTCTTGTGGCCTGTTACTAGGTTACAGCAGGTTGTCTGTGCCTGATTTGGTAGATGGCTGATGTACACAGCCATGCAATGAGAAAGAGGGAGGAGGAGATTTAGAGGATCACTTCCTTCTGCCACTGGCAAATCCCCAGGTGCGTTAGAGAAGGAAGTCACATTAGTAAACCAAAATAACAAAGGTGCTTTTGAAATGCCTAATGCACACTGATGTGAATTAGCCTGAATAACAAACTACTAGGCGCACATCTCAGAACAGAGCATTGCAGAAGAGCTAGGCTTTACATAAAGGTATAAACTGCATGTTAAAAGCTGTCTATATTCTTGCACTGCTATACAAAAATCTGTAGAAGAGGGAACAACAGATGCAATGTCTTTCTTTCCATGAGCGTCAGAGAAATTGTCAACATCTCTTTAAGGTTAAAACTCTAAAAAAGGGCAAAAAAAAAAATCGATTTCTTTTGACTCATGGCAAATAGTTCCATAATGAATTCATTTTTTTATATCTCAGTTGAATGTCTTTTACCAAGATGATTATTTTCTAGAAAATAATTGATTTTTTAATTTCATGGGAAATTTTTTGGGCCAAGGTTGAAAAGAGAAAGCAGTTAGGCTAGTGTGAAACACTACGATCTGTGAACTCCATTTCAGGGCAGAAAGAAGGCAGCTTAAACACACAGCATATGCCCACAATCTTCCTCCTTACAGCAAATGCTCAAAGGCAAAAAGGCACTTTCTCTGCTGGAAGCAATCCTGAGCCTCGGAGCTCCTGCAGGGAGGCAGGTTTCAAGTCAATCACTGTAGTAGAGTAGTGTTCCTCCAAAGTCACACAGAGAAACACGGGCAACCTATCGCCTTTTCATGATATTTTCCAGTCTTTTCTTTAAGCAGGCACTGGCTACAGTCAGACAAGTAACAACTGATATTAAGAAAACTAATGTATCTGAGCCTTTTCTTAAATATGATTTTCTAGAAAGTCCTGGTATTGGAGTTTTGTCTCGTGTTATAATACTATTATTTCAAGGAAGCCAGAACCAGAAAAAAATAATCCTCTGTATGGTCCCTGAGCACCGCCAGGAGTAATTCTTGAGTGCAGAGCCAAAAGTAACCCCTGGCATTGCTGGGTGTGGCCCAAAAAAAAAAAAAAATGGGGGGGGGGGAGGACGAGTCCCAGAAAAGAAAGACTTGAATCTAGTGTAGAATCTGCCCAAATTCTGGCTGATCCATGAACAATGCATATGAAAGTAGCACAGGTAAGGATTAAACTACTGAACTGAGAGTGAGATGCTATCCAAAAGGTAACCAGCAACTTGGTTCAGACAATGACTTCATAAAAGCAAACCAACAACAACAACAAAACAAAAACCTACTCTTTGGAGATATATTACAGAATTCCAGAAGAAAAAGTCTCCAAAAAGTAAAATATTCACAAAAGTCAGATTACAGTCAAAGTTTTCAGGTGAAGAAAAAATCCACAGAGACAGACTCTGCTAGGACTGGGAAGTTAGGCAGCAGGCAGTGGCTTGGGAACAAATGGCTCAAGGGCAGCATGCCCCAGCCCCCACCGACAACACTCCTCACATAGCTTAGGTGTGAAGTACCATCTAGGTGTGTGTAATTACAGGGTAGGATGTTTACACAAAGATAAAGTTGGCTAACAATGCCATTTCTTAGAAAGCTTTTATTAAGCAACACACAGTAGACATACTGTGATGCAGAAGGAAAATATGCCTATCATGAAAAGTTGTCACAGCAAATAAAAATACCTAATAAGTACCAAATGGAAATTCAATACTGACAAAAAAGACCACCCATAGCATCTGAAATCTATAATAGAATGATGATAACTAGCTCTTCTATTTCTGCAAGTTCTTTTTTATTTTATTTTTTTTTTTATGGGAACAAAAAATGTTACTCCAAAAAGATTCTGGTCACAGATACAGTAAGTGTTAAAGCACAGAAAACAAGTGCCAAGGTTATCACATTCTATACTCTGAAGACACAAACGGTTATTTTACAAATGCAGTTTGCTTAAAAATGCTAAGTGTTTGGTGAATGTTTGTTTGTTTGCTTTCAGGCAATACCCCACAATGCTTAGGGGTCTGCACTTAGGAATAACTCAAGGCAGTGCCTGGGGCAACTTGGCTGTGTGCAAGGTAAGCACCCTCCCGCTGTACTATCTCTTCAGCCTCATACAAATGTTAAATGTTTAGAACTTATTAATTTATAGGACAAAGCCTGTTTTAAAACATAGGCACTACTGATTTCTTAGACTGTGGTTTTAAAATTGTTACAGCTGTGGTCAACCTGTAGAGAAGGTGAAAAAAAGGAAATTACAGTTTTTCACTTAGAACGCTCACAGAATTTTCTTGTGGTTTGAACCTCTACGAACATTTTCCAATGAAGAGTTTTCCCATTAAAGCTAGGATCCTGGCTCTCACTCTTGCACGGCAGCCATTTTTTGGACCCCAGTGGCTGCCGTCAATGTCCTTTGGGGTACTGCCTCTCAATTTGGCTACAGCCATTTCTGCCCAGGTAGAGGTCAGTAAATTATTAACAGACTCGGATTAGGAACCCCTGACATCTTTGGGTGAAAGCCCCTATTGTGTAGCAATTCTAAATTTCTCTCCTGTCACATACTCCCAATATTAAAACCATGCCAAATTCTTCTCTTATTGCCAGATGCAACACACACTTTCCAGTTTCTATGATTTGGTTCGAATAACTCACTTAAGGACTGATATATGTTGTTTCATACTTTTCAAAAAAAAACATGAGATATATCGTGATTCTGAGACAAAGCATCACCTATATAGTATTTATTTTCATGCTAAATCATCAACTTAGACTAAAGAAGGGAGAGGCCTTATATTTTTGTTAGAGACTATTACAAACCAGGTACTTTTATGGATGGCTTCATTCAGTATCCACAAAAACAACAGAAATTCATTATGATCTGAATTTATAAGTGTCAACTCAGCAATGAATTTCAGAAATGGTGATTGCACGACTTCTATACGGTTGATCAGGTATTCAAATCTCAAGAGCCTACACTTTCTGAAAAATCCCTTACAGACTATAAACCCTTCTGAACTCTCTTATATCTTAGACATACAAATATATAAGAAGACAATTTGCTAGCAAACTCAGTATTTTACCAGCCATTGCCAGCAATTGGCAAATCTATGCATTGATGACATTGATCATGTATTTTTTCTGTTGTGCTATTTTATTGGCTATATGTATATATTTTATTAGATATGTATACAGTTCAGTCATTTTTTTTGCACCTACTTTCCAGAAGTGTGATGAAGGCAGGTATATATTCCACAGGGAAGAGAGAAGTGGGTAGTTCTCTGGAAAACGCTTTCAACATTACTGCAGCTTCTCTATGGCACATCTTGTCCCATTAAATTTGTCTGTATTAAACTTGGCATCCAGTTCTTCCAGTATTGCTGAAATTCAGGAAAAAAGACAATATCAAATGAGTATTTACCATTTGACTACTGAACCCTATAGAAAACTGTCATTACATAAAGTGGTTTTCTTAATAGAAAGATAATATCTACTTAAGTTTAACCTTTTTTCCAATGGGATTATGAATGAAAATAACTCTGAATTTTGAAAAAGTTTCTAGGGATCCAGGGATGTGCTCAATGGCAGAGCGCCTGCTCTGCACGTTGAAGGCTGTGAGTTTGAGTCTTGTGGCGTCTCCACATGCTGGGAATGATTCTCAGTCCACTGAACTGTTCAAGTGACTCCCTGGGACTATGAAGGTATGCCCCCCAGCACACTGCAACCCGAAACATTTCAGAAAAACACTTTGTCTGAAAAATCCCTTACAGACTATAAACCCTTCTGAACTCTCTTATATCTTAGACGTACAAATATATAAGAAGACAATTTGCTAGCAAACTCAATATTTTACCAGTCATTGCCAGCAATTAGCAAATCTATGCATTGCTGACATTGATCATGTATTTTTTCTGTTGTGCTATTTTATTGGCATGACAGAAAAATGAAGGTATGACCCAGCACACTGCAACCCTGAAAAATGATCGGTACAACAAAATCCGTTAAGTCCTGGCACCACAACGAAGTGTGGTGTGATCGGTACAACAGAGTCTGTTAAGTCCTGGCACCACAACAAGCAAGCGGCCCTGGATGTCAGAACAGCAACTACAGCCACGAAGACAAAGGGAATCGAAACGTTTTCATAATCTTTAGAGTAATATCAGTTTTGAAATAATGTTAATTCTGAACAAATACAAAGTTCTGAAAGAACAGTTTCACTTGTATGATTTTGGCAGAATCCCACTAATTCTCTCACACGAATGCACTGGCAGATTTTGATCAAGTCTTCATTTCCATTTCCTGTCATAATCCCTTCCTTCTGTCTCTCTTGTCATCTACTGCTCAGTTAGATCAAGAATTCATGCCTCTCAACTAGCTCACAGACAGAATGAGAAGTCTCCTAACAAAGGGACTCTACTGTTATTGCACCAATGCAGAGCAATGAGGGACATCTCCCTGGAGCAGTTAGGATCATGGTTTATGCCAAGATAAACACATGCCTTCCATTTGTCTTCATGTTAGCCCAATCCACATAAGGTTAGGAATAGTATATTTTAAAAAATCAGGGGCTGGTGTGACAGTACAGCAGGTAGGGTGTTTTCCTTGCATGATCTGGGTTCAATTCCCGTACCCCATATCATCCCCTGAGACTGCCAGGAGTAATCCCAGGAAAGAGACAAGAGTGAGCCCTGAGGATTATTGGGTGTGTCCCAGAGAATACACTCCCCCCCAAAAATAATAATAATGATAATTATTATCATTATTAGAGATGCCTATAAGAGTATGCTACCTGACGGCAGAGCCTGGCAAGCTACCCGTGTTGTATTTGATATATAGCCAAATACCAGTAACAATTATAGACCTCATTCCGGAATGGATTGGGGCTCTTTATGTTCCTGGAGCAAAGCAGATGCCTTGGGCTCACTAGCATGAGACAGGACATATGGATGTTACTGGGCCCGCTCACAAATCGATGATGAGCGGGAAGACGAGTGAAGACAGACAGTGAATAAATTACCAAGCTTTCCCTAAGTTAGTTTGGTTTGAATACTCTGTATTACCAATTCATTTGATTACCAGTGCCACCTATCCTCCATGTTTCTTTCTAAGGTTAACTTATTTTTCTGCTGCCCCCTTGGACTGTATTTCAAGCAGTACTTCTGGCCTTCCGTTATACTACCTACAGCTACACATCTACCCTTAATTGAGACAGTTACAGTCAATTCTTTAACTGTCACCAACTTCTCCTGTTAAAGACATTAAGAAAACTCCAAAACCTTCACTTTCTTTATATCTCTTTTATTTTCAAAAGACAGTGCATCCTTATATAGCCTTGAACATACACAACCAGAGGCCGCCTACTCATCTGACCTTTTCCTCCCACAGAGCAGCTCATTAAAGGACTCTGACTTAAGTGATATCATGCTTCTCAGACTCTGCAAAGCACGGGCAGTCTGGCAGGACACATCCTTACAAGAGACAGGCATGATTCTGAGCAGCATGATAGCTTCCCGTGATGACGTCACAAGACGTCCTTCTTTGCCCTATTCACCCTCTAAATTTCTACTAAGAATCACACAGCTACTCAAGCATTCCTCTGCTGAAAAAAAATGCTTTATAAAGCATAGAACACATATAAGTTCCACAGGATAACAGCTATAGAGCTTAGAGAAGGATCAAGGAAGAGGCGGCTGCATGAGAACAATGAGCTTTAAGAATCTTTTAGTCCACTGGATGTGACCATCTTAATAAAGAAAGGTCAAGGGCCAGGGAGATAGAGGAAGCAAGACTCTTGTGCTGCATGCAACTGAACTGCTTCTATGGGTGGCTCATCAACCATATGGTCCTTCAAGCACTGCTAGGATCATTTCTTGCACAGTGCCAGAAACAGGCCCTGAAAGCTGCCAAGTGTGGACCAACACCCGAGCCATGCCAGAAACAGACCCTGAAAGCTGCCAAGTGTGGCCCAACACCTCGGCGCCACAGAAAAGAAAGAAGGTAAATTGAGGGGTGCCCTAGGCGGAAGAAGCTGCTCCAGCGGCAATTGCAAGCGTGACAGTAGCAGGTCTGGGAAGCTCACGTTAGTTCAGTGCTGCGGGCATCACAGACCAGGGCCAGAGAGATAAAAGAGTGAGGGAGCAGACCAGAGCTGATCCTGTAACTACACTTCATTCTGCAGGCAATGAGGCGACACGGAGATTTATAAACATGAGCGTGACAAGCTAACATTGATCTTTCTGACAGCCAGAGGGGGAAAATGATTTAAGAGAAAGCCTGGTGCTAGTTTGAGAGCAGGCTAGAAGCATGGAAACCAGTTACTGGACAATAGCATTATTTCTGGTGATGGAAAATCAAAGACTGAATTAGATAAATGTTGTGTGTGTGTGTGTGTGTGTGTGTCTGTGTGTGTCTGTGTGTGTCTGTGTGTGTGGAGGGGCTAAGATAAAAGAGAGGGACACTTGAGACATGCCTAGGAAGGAAAATTCTCCAAGGGTCACTGATGGACTGAAAACGGTCTTCAGTGGAAGAAATAACAACCAAAATGGCTCTCAGATATCTAGCTGGAGTAATGGGCGGGCAAAGGTGTTATCAACAATAAACCCAGGAGCAGGATAAAATGGTTCTCATTTGTTGCTTGCTAAACTACCCTAAAATCAGAAGAGAAATTGTTTTTTGAGCGGACCGGGCAGCTGCAGTGAGAGCTGCATAATTAGCATTATGATTTATCAAACCCACCGGACATTCGGTCACAGGATGTTTTCTGAAGACTTGATGTGACCTCCATCCTGAGCAGTAGGGGCGCCCCGTCACATAAGAGGCAACGGGAAGCCAGCACCAAGGGCAGGCACTGGAACAGAGACTTGAGGTTTTCCTCCGAGTTCTACCTCTGACTGGTTAATGGCCCAGGTCTCAAGTTCTCACCTAGTCAGTATCAAGAGACATTAAAAATGACCTTGACAGAGATTCAATCGGATAATATAAAGTTACCAAGGGATGGAGCTGGCCATGCAGTGTAAGTCTTCATTAAAATGCCATCTATTCACTCCATTCCCTCCTCTTGACCTATCAGAACCTTTCCCATCATTGCTATGGAAAATGCACAAGCACGTGCTGTGGGTATTTGGACATATCACTATCACTTCATGCTATCTGCATGGTCAATGCAAAAAATTAGAAAAATAAAAGAGAGAAAAAAGAAAACACCGTCTCCTGGTTGTGCTCAGAGTAGCCTGTGGAAGCAGAGTTCAACACGCAGGCCAGGGTCCACACTCTGAATTTACCTTGCTAGAAGCAGGAGGTCTTTGGGAACGAGAAGCCGTGCTTGCTGCTCGGGGTTAATGAGCAAACCGAGCAAGGGTCAAAAGCCACGTTGCTAAATTTCCTCTGAGCAAGTGTACGACCTACTTCCATTTTGATCTACTTTTTAAAAATGCAAACGATATACCTTCTGTTGGAAAAACTAGCTCAGAAAGAAAGTGAACAGATCAGGTAATGCAGTTATGTAACACTGAGGGCAGCCTCAGAATGCGGAAACTAGTCATGAAAGAAAGCCTCATGTCTAACAGCTGCTCCCTGTCCTACTCCCCCATCCACCCTAGTATTTGGCTCAAATTTCTTTCACTTTTTGGAAAAGAAAATCTATGGAAACACCAAAGTATCAAATTAGTTCCATATGTGCGGAGCCTCAGTATGGGATGCGCCCTGCTGTTTGCCCAAGTTGGCCAAGACCAGAAGCTGTTCTGGGCTATTCCTCACCTCCCCCTCGTCTTCTTATTAGGCTCTAAGGCATGCGTGGGGTTCGGCTGTTCCTACTGTTAAGTGTTAGCCACTTGGCACAATTTGAGATAATTATAATGGAGATTTTTTAACCTTTCCTTTCCCTAAGCATATTCCTGGGGGTACTCTTGGGGGTGCAGGTTGAGACACTAGGCTAATGGATGAAACAAGAAAAAAGGTAGTTTAAAGTCTGAACAAAGGAGAGAAATAAAGAGCTCTTTAAAATATCAAGTTACATGTCCTTCCAGGTTGTTATATGTTCTCATGTTTGGTCACTGGTCCAGATTTCTCTCACATTGGCTTTCCCCTGGAGCTCAAACCAGAAAAACATCTGGATTACATTTTTTTAACTGACAACAGATGAAATAAATAGGCTGAACAACAGAAAACCAGTTGGGAGAGAAACGGGACATACCTAAATGTGGTCTAGGAATGCATGTGCCCTGTAGAAACTTGAAATGAATTATTAGTCTGTCACAGCTATTTTCAGAGGAAGTGAGTTCTGCTGCTGATGTTAAATGTCATCCACATAAAGATGGCGTGTGCTGTTTTGAATGAGTTTAAAAAACAGAACTTGAAATGCTATACACACGAGTCAGTAAGAATAACTGCAAACACAAATTTCCAATTAGACAGAGGAGTTTAGGGGATGCAGTCAACTTCTGCTTAACGTTCCACTTATTTGACTTCATTTGGATTTTCGGACCATACATGACCAAAAATCCAACCAAGAGAGTGACTGCTTCCCACCTTCAGATCCACAATTCATTTGCTCAGCAGACTCACAAGAGTCTGGGACTAAAAGCCAATTAAAAACAAACCAGTAAGGTGTTATAAGAAAGTTTCTGCCTTTCAAAAGGAACTAGTGTCCACACAGTAAGTGCTCATTTAATGTCTTTTACAAGTGCCTGGAAACTTAAGCAAGTACATAAGGAAAACAGATCCTTGAATGAGGATTTCTCATTTAATTGTCATTTCATTTTAACCCTGATAAGAACAAAGTGATGCTGATCACTTTGAATGAAAGGACATTATTGGAAGACTCAGTATATTTAGCAATCTCCATTCCTGGATAAATAAAAATGCTCTTACAACCCTGATCTCTTTTGTCACTGACCAAGTGTTGTTAGGAGCTCCTTTCAAAAGACAACTTGACAGGGAAGCAGTTGGCAGGGAAGGGAAGGGGAGAGGAGGAAGAGGAGATAGAGAGATAAAAGAGAGTTAGAGAGAGTGAGAGATGGGGCCGGGGAGGGGGTAGAAGGCAGAGAACTTGTCTCATCTGTAAACAATCCAGGTAGTGGACTCCCTAGTTAGCAGCACCTGATCATCTCAGCCTCCACCAGCGCTGCTTCTAGTCCTGGTTCTACACAAGTTATCACGTGATGCCAGCAGGGGAGTGCCCTGGAGCTGGGCTGCCCCTCTGCAGGGCAGCAAGGAGTGATGGATGGACTTGCGCGACCCCAGGCAGTCCTCCCTCCCGGATCTTCCTCCCCTTGCCTGTCAGCCCCTGTTCCCAACCTCCACCCCCAGCCACCCCTTCTTTTTCTTACCCTGACCAGAATCTGCTTTCTGAATGCCCAATAGATGAGTCTATTTATTCAGTTTCCATTTAGAAAAACATCTTGTCACACTTCTATATAAAAACTCAGAGACTTCAGACACAAATAGAATTTCCCAAGACATGGACCAAAATGAATTAATGAGAAGATGGTTTTTGTTTTGTACATGCCTTTTCTCTTTATAGGGTGGTGAGGCTGTCGGCTTTTTTTGGTTTTAGCCACACACAGCGGCACTGGTGGGGGGGGTTGCTCTCTTTCTGCTCTGTTCTTGTGAGTTGCTCTGACCAAGTTTGGGGACCAAATGGTACCCGGGACATGCCTAGGGTCTTCCGCATGCAAAGCATATACTCAGCCTGGCATGCCCTCTCTCTAGTCCTACACATTTCCTCTTACTCAAAATACAATCAAGTTCTTTTTCCTCAACCTAACCATTCATCAGTAAAGCTGCTCAGGCTTCTATGATTCAGGGAGGAATTCTTTACTGTATGTCCATGAACAGAAAGGAACCAAATAAATACTTGAGCAGCCTTTCTTTTCTTAAATATTTATCTTCCTTATACTTCAGAGTTGGCCACCATATAGAAGCGAAAGCCCAGCTAGGATTCATAATACAAGAGTGGTTTTCCATGTAGAAAATAACATTTCCTTAAATGGCCATGGGTTTTGGAATGCTGAGTGAGTACTCTCGTGGTTATGATCATCTCAACAAATTCTTAAAAGGGCTTCCATTAAGAGGAGAACCAAAGAATGCTTCAAAGCTAAAGCAACTAATCAGGAAAATAAGTCAGGGCAGCGTAATGAATTCCATGGCCGAAAGAATCATAAACTAGGGTGTTTCTGGCAAAAAGAACTATGACGGGTCATTTCAGCTTCCACAAATTAAAAGAAAAGCAGAAGTTGCTGATCACATTTCACTGTTGGTTTTTTTTTTAATCACTGTTGCTGTAATTTACAGGGACATACTTCTCAGGATCACAGCACACTGCACTCACAGGTATCACAAATTACTTGTGAGTATCAACCACAACACAGAGCCAGGGAATGATCCATGTGTAAACCGGCTCGCTAGCTATGTTTTCCACCCAGGAAGCAAGGAAGCATCAGTACCTTCACTTTGTGTGGTGCAGCCTGAGAGTCGAAAATTCTACAGATTCCAGGCCTGATTTCTTTAGCCTTCTCAAAAACTAGAAAGCAAGAAAGTCAGGACACATTAAAAAAAAAAAAAATACTACCACTGGATTATAAATCTCGGAAATAATGATGACACTAGTAATAATAGGCCAAAAAGAAAAACACAATTGGCATGTGTGTGTTTACAACGTATCAAATCCCATTCACAAGACTTTGTATTAGCTCAATAACCATTTTGGCTGATATTATTGTCCTTATGGGAGGCTTGAGATGAAATATGGAAAGGATGACTGCTCTAAGATTCCCAAATGAGATGCTTATCTCCTAGTTTTCTCTCCAGAAAGAACACCTGGAACTAAGAGAGTTCTTATATGCAGTGTGGGAGCACTTTGCTTCCAGTTTTTGTTTTTTTGCGAGCAAAATTCCACCCCGCACTTGGGCAGACCTGCTTCCGGCAAGCTATCCTTGTCAATAGTAGCCGTGCTTTGGCGATGCTACAAAACCAGTAACAATTATAGACCTATTCCCACGACCTGAAGGAATGGCTTAAGGCTCTTTACCAGTTACTGAGCAAGAAGATGCCCCTAGGCTACACCCAGTGACAGGGATGTGTCGGAAAGATATACTGAGTCCACTCGAGCAAATGGATGAACAACAGGAAGACAAGTGATACAAGTGATGCAAGAAAAACTTAAAAGTATATAAGAGTGCAAGAAAATTCAGCTTCCTCAATGATAGTAATAGTAACATTGGATAAGTTGGGCAATTTCATGGAAAACGCAAGATTTAATCAAAACATTTAGGTGTGTGTTGTAGGACTCTAGAGCCTGCAGACCGCCCTGGATTGCTCTCCTGCAGGTCACTTCAGATGGGGGTAGTTTAAATGT
>JAJIBD010008977.1:0-85797 GCA_021461705.1 Cryptotis parvus
AGATACTGGTGTCAATATTTGCATAAAGGAAGTTCTCTTCCTCTATCTTGAACTGAACTGAATTCCTCCCTCCAATCTCAACTCTAACCCTTCACCATTTTTACCATAAATGCTAACAGAAAGCAACGGAAAAAAAGAAAATGAGAAAACTTGAATCTTAAGCCAATAGAAATTGATTACATTCCCTAATTGCTTCTGGGCATCCCTTTTATTAATGGATTGGATAATTACCATTAATTATGGTGAAAGGAGAGTCTCTTTGGTATCTTCCGCTTGGATATATATTGAGGAATGATATTTCTGCAGGAAGCAATGAGTTTTGCTGGATCAATGTTTCCAAGATTTCATGAACCATAACTTTTAAATGAGCATATTTTCCCAGTTTCTTACTCACTGATCCATTGAATAGAAAAGTTCATGTTAGGTCAAGATTTTTCTCCCCCTTCTCTCTCTCTCTCTCTCTCCTATAAACTGAGTGGCATAAATTGAAAACAGTTGCATAGTTGACTTAGTTTTAAACACAATCAAATGAATCCTTACTCCATTCTAAGCCTTTATTATATGAAGGTATCTGACATATTTTTTGACCAATTTAAGGTATACAGTGAGTAAATATGCTTATATTTTTATAACACAGCTCACTGTTAATAGAAAGTTATCTGGGTTTGATCTTTGTCTGAAAACAAGCGTCTAGAATTCTGCCTCTCTTCTTTGTCTTTTCCTTTCCAAGAGAGTCTGTATCCTGTACTTCCTCGCAAATCCTACTGCCCACCTCTGTGTTTGTTACTTAGTTTTGTCTTGAATTTCCTCAAGATACCACTTTCAAAGCCTCTATGTATTTTGTGAGGGATGACAGCCCCTGCTAACTATGATGACCCAGAAAGTGATTAGTCAGAGAGCCCCCACCCTTAGCTGTTCTCTCTCTCCAGCTTTCAATACATCAGCTATTATTCATTATCATAGTGGACCCTGCTGTCTCCTCAAATTCAAATTCCCTCAGGACACGCATGTAGCCCACTTGCACAAAGCACAGAATTAACCTGACTAGTGAAAGGATTAAACAAATGCTCTGGTATGCTGATGTTCATAGCTGTGACCCGAGGTTGATGGATTCTGCTGGTGCGCCACACATTCATTTTCAGATAGAGGAAGTGATATTTATTCCTCTTAATTACTCCGGGAACATCCCAGTTCAGTTTCTTTTCCCTTGTCATCAGTAGGGACTGTTGTCATCCGTGGGGACTGTCCATTTCATACCCCAAACACAAACTCTGGTGACCTAGCACTTCCTTAACGTTCAGAACCTGTTCAAGAGATGATTACGAGAAAGGCATATGTGAAATCGCTTCTACTTAAGGATGGTTGATGGCTTCTGCTGCCTCATGTGCTATATTTCTTTTTCTGACTGATGGCGGTAGAATAATTCCAGGGTGAATATGATATAAGGCTAAGAGTCAACATTATTTCCTCAGTGAATTGATTACTTTCCGCCGAATTTATAGTTCCTCCTCAGATGGAAAATTAATCTGGTTGATGCACTTATTTATTCTGATTGTGTTTCACATTTAAATGCAGGCAGCTTACACGTTAAATATTGCAAGTTTATAACTCATAATCAGATGGTAGGTCCTGAGAATAAGAGGGAGGTATTTGTACCGTGTCTGAATAGAAAATATTTTTTGAAATAGTGGTGAATTACTATGTCGGATATCTTATTTTAGAACATGAAATAAATGGCTCACAACTAGCATCTATTATTTATTATAACCACATCTTTTCAATTTCTACATCTGTCTCTAGGCACATCAGGTTCAGAAATGAACACATACAACAATGTGTGGGGGATGCACCCCAAATTATGTTCCCACATATGTAAGATTTCTTTACAAGGTTAATGTGAGTTTTAAACTGTACTCATGAATACAAGTCCATGTACAATGAAACTTGCATTTTCCACATGTCTGTTTCTCTCTTTTGAAGGTGAGTTACTGACAAGGGAAATTATTATAAAGTTGGTGAATTTTCTAAGTGCTTGTTGTTACCTTTGTAAGCTTTACTATAAGTTAACATTTGCTTGACCTAGTAGAAGATTTCAGGTCTTTGTAAATGTTCTTCTCTCGCCTTCTCAGATTCTAGGTCACTCAACTGAGGCCCCAAGCACTGAACAGCACAAGTGGGTCAGGCTGCACCTTGCCGCCAGGCCTGTACCGTGACCCACTTCCTCAGTCTGTGCTACTTGATCGTTTCTAGTGGTTTCAGCACACATCCTGCAAAGTGGCATCACCGTTGCTGTGTTCCACGGGGTTTGTTATGTCTGTCTTCAGGACTTTCCTGTAACAAACTGAAATAAATCAAGAATGTTCTAGGTTCTGATTCAAGAGTGTTCATTTAAGCAATCTTATCCTGAATTGCAGTCTCTATGCATACATTTAAAAGAAGAGATCATTGGGATTTGTCTTGTATTAAGATGAATTTTTTTTTCACTTTTTGGGTCACGCCGGATGATGCTCAGGGGTTACTCCTGTCTCTACACTCAGGAATTACTCCTGGTGGTGCTTGGAAGGACCATAGCGGATGGCCGGGATTGAACCTGGGTTGACCGTGTGCAAAACAAATGCCCTACCAGCTGGACTATTGCTCCAGACCCCCAAATATTAAGTTCTAAAGAGACTATTTGGCAGAAATGATTGTGTTTGCTTGGTAGCTATGGATATCCCTAGAGTTTGATTCCAATGTATCACTTTCTTTTGATCACCAGGATGGTGGGAAAGAAAAAACCCATATTGGCGCATATGCTGTCCAAGCCCATGTGGTGCTTGAGCCCAGCTGCCCAAGCACATGTGATGCTGCATGTCCCCTCTTGAGATGTGGACGTTCATGTTTTCACATCTAATGCTAGGTGCATGTACTGGGGCTCTCTCTGCCCTTGGAGGAGCCCCCTGTTCTCTCCTGAACGTGTTTCTCTCTCTCTTTTTCTCTCTCCCCTCCTTCCTTCCCTTCCTTAAGAACCTATAAATAAACTCTGTTGCTTCTCCCCCACCCCCCCAAAAAAAAAAAAGAAAAGAAAAAACTCTCTTTGCTTTCTCTGTTGATCTGACAGGCTGCGCTGGGGGCGGGGTGCAGAAGCCACTGTGTTAAGGAACTGAAACATGAATGTTCAGCTTCTGGGGCAGCTGAAATAGATTTGAGGATTTTTTCAGCACATAAATCACTCTGTGTGTGTGTGTATGTGTGTGTGTAGGGTTGTAAAGAAATGCCCATTCACTCTCGAGATGACTGATGTCATCTGGGTAAATGTAATTGTACTAGAAGTGTGTGCGAATATATTCAAAGCAGATCTGACTCACTGGCCACTTTATTAGCACAGCAGCTACTGGCCTGAATTTTTCACTTTCAGCTGACCTCGTTCATCTAGGAATGGGAAAACCACCAGGTACTAGGTGTGCGTTGTTGTTCCTTACATTTTTGACTAGCCGTGCTTTTAAATAATTTGTGCTGTCATTCTCCAAAGGTAAGAAGCTCATTGTATATGGAGGTGATCCCAGAACCTTCTGATATATATGAGTGGGCAACTCCCTGTTTTTTCAAAATTACAAGCAGCAGTTATAAATCTGCAATGGGCTGACCACCTGCTATATTGCTTTGTATTTACCTTTCAGGATATTACATTGCTCAGCACTGCACCACTGCCGGGACGCTAGTTTCACACAGTAAGTTACCTAATAGCTCGAACATACCACTCACCACTTACAATCACCTCAGGTCTGTTTGCTTTTGTTCTTTGGCAAGACTTTGCTCTTAAAACATGTAATATCTTTTGATGACATGGAATAATTTGACTCCAAATCACAATTTTTTACCCAAGAAAGAATCTCCAAAGAAGGACCAGAAAGATATAACGGTTAGTAGGGTGCTAGCCTTGCCTTCAGGTGACCCAAATTCTATTACTGACATCTAATATGGTCCCCTTGAGCACTGCCAGTAGTAATTCCTGAGCACAGAATCAGGAAAAACATCTAGAGGGTCATCAATGTAGCCACAAAACAAAAACAAATGAACTCTCCTCCTCTCCTCTCCTCTCCTCTCCTCTCCTCTCCTCTCCTCTCCTCTCCTCTCCTCCCTCCTCCTCCTCTCCTCTCCTCTCCTCTCCTCTCCTCTCCCCTCCCCTCCCCTCCCCTCCCTCCCCTCCTCCCCTCCCCTCCCGTCTCCTCTCCTCTCCTCTCCTCTCATCCCCTCCCTCCCTCCTCTTCCTTCCCCTCCTCTTCCTTCCCCTCCCTTCCGGTCCCCTCCCTCTCCTCTTCTCCCCTCTCCTCCCTCTCCTCTCCTCTCCTCTCCTCTCCTCTCCTCTCCTCTCCTCCCCTCCCTCCTCCCCCTCCTCTCCTTCCCCTCCCTCCCTCCCTCTCCTCTCCTACCCTCACCCCTCCCGCCCCTTCCCTCCCTCTCCTCCCCTCTCCTCTCCTCCCCTTCCCTCCCCTCCTCCTCTCCTCTCCTCTCCCTCCTCTTTCCTCCCCTCTCCCCCTCCCCTCCCCTCACCTCTCCTCTCCTCCCTCACCCTCTCCTCTCCTCCCCTCACCTCCCCTCCCCTCCCCTCCCCTCCCCTCCCCTCCTCTCCCCTCCTCTCTCCTCCCCTCTCCTCTCCTCCCTCCCCTCCTCTCCCCTCCTCTTCCCTCCTCTCCTCCCTTCCCCTCCCTCCCCTCTCCTCTCCCCCCCTCCCCTCCCCCCCCCTCCTTCCCCTCCCTGTCCTCTCCTCTCCTCCCTCCCTTCCCCCTCCTCCCCTGTTACAAAAATCTCTTCCCCAAGAAGAGAAAGTATGTGTAAAACAAATTTTAGTAATAATGATCTGAACACAGGCTGCAGAAATATACAAAATGCTTTAAAAGCTTGATTTTATTATATTTAATATGAAAAAGTACTAGAAAATATATTTTATGATAAAGCAAAGGATAAAATAGCCTAAGATATTTGCCTTCAGATTCCATAGCCGGTAGATGGTGAGTTTGGAACGTGGTTGTAGACAGATCTTGAATTGGAGTAGACCCCAAGTTTTAGGCATAATTCAAGGGATTGTACTTACATTTAGTGAGTGGAAAACCATGTAAACAACATGAAGTTATTATGTAGTCCTACCTTTCTTAGATGAAATTTTAATTAATATTTTTGATGAACTATTTTAACTTTTGTATGCTGTTCAAAGGTTATATTGAATAAATCATATTTTAACACATTTCTTTCTAGTTCTGTATTTTATTTCATTTGAATTTCTGTGTTTGGGATGTTAAAATGTTAAAATCTTGTAGGGCACTCCCTTTACTTTATAGGTCACAACTTTGGTTGTAGCTAGTCATACTGGTGCTACACACACACACACACACATGCACAAACAATCTATAATAAGATCCATCTGCTTTCATAGTTGTCTGAGAATATGTTATTGGTATCATTTGGAAGAAGGAGATGAAAATAAAATTAACCTGGTGAAAAATTGTTGCTTTTGGATTTTTTTTATATTCTTCTTAGTACCTATTTTAAGGTAGCATATTTGCTAGAAAATATAGTGCTTGTGAAGTTTGATATGCAACCTGTACTCAACAGAAGCCAACATCAGTGATAGGAAATACTAAGGAGACTGGTACGTAAAAAGAACAGGTAAATGTACACATAAAGATCATGTGCCCTCTCTGGGACTCTCTTCCGAGTGGCAGCAGCCTAAGGGGCCACTGAAATAGAACAGAAGTCATGGGATTTTAGTGATGACATCATTTAATGGCCCCATAGTCTCTTTATTTACAACAGAAATCGACAGAAGGGTGCACTGCTCTGCTCCCCTTATATAGGCAGTTTTGACAGATACGTGGCATTTAAGATCTCTCAGACAGCAGAGATTTTGAAAGCCTTGCAGTGTGTTTCTGTGGCTTCGGTTCATTAACTGGAAAGCAAGGGGCATAGCTCACTTGGCTGATTGTGACCCTAAACTCAAGTTCGTCTCCCTTCCTTGGCAGGGGTTTGGTCCATCCCTGAGAACAAGCACAGATAGAAGATTCTCTCTTCAGAAAATCAGTTTTCAAAGCAAGTTGACAACGTGATTGTCATGGTGTTGTCAAATGAGTGTGTGCAAAGACACGTGTGGTTCATGCTGAGGGAAGCTAGCACAGTGATAGTGCAGGACTTTGAGCACTTGTGGAATTGGGATAGTCAAGAAGACAATGATAAGCGAGTGTGGAAGTTTCGTGTGTCATCCTAGCATACTCCCTGTTGGGTTGCATTTACTCCTGTTAGAGAATCGGAAAGTAATGCCGGCTCTGGGGCCTGGAGGACAATCCAGAAAAAGAGGAATGACACTCTCCTGTTCTGAGACCAACCTGAACACCCCACACGTGCCCTGAAAAGAACTTGCTTTCCCCATTTCCCCTTCTTTGAGTCACTTTTGCTTGCCTTTGGGTTCCAGGTTTTTAGGTATTATATTCCCACTTCTGCATTATTTTACTTCTGGTCCTGAAGGCATAAGAAAGGAAATGAGGAAACGCTGAAACATTGATTTTTTTTAAATAACTATGTATATGTACATATATGTAGTGTTCATATCTATTCACTACGTATGTATTTGTATACAATTACGCACACGTTTGTAGTGGCTAAAACATCATTAATTTCTGTGTGTGTGGCAGCCTTTCCTAGTGAAGATTCTGTCTGGAGAAGCTGATTGTGGGTTTCCAGGGGTGCCTGGGCCCTAGATAGCGTGTCCCTAGCATAGGGCTTTTACTTGCTGTGGGCCTCCTCAGCGTTGTTTCTCTAGGGCCCCGCTGGCCCCCACACCGCCCTCCAGCTTCTCTGGCTGCAGGTCAGGTGCTTCCCAGTTGTGTCTTGGGGGGCTGCATCTTGTTAATTGGAAACTTCCATGTCCTCTTTGCCCAGAGAAACTTCTGGATGGGTAACTCAGCACTCATTGCTCAGCCAGAAGTAACTCTTATTCTCTATTCTCTTCACCATCAAAGTTGCTTTCTGGAAAGTCCCTCCCTACTTCTCTCCCTGCTAGATGGGGGTTGAAACTATTCTCTGGGGTCCATGAGGCAGGTTGGTCCGTCTGAACCTTTTTTTTGTCCTGGAGTGGAAGAGAATAGATGCTTCCACGCTACCCTTTGGTGTTGATTTTGGGGGTGGGGCTTTTATGTCACACCTGGTGATGCTCAGGGGTTACTCATGTCTCAGTGCTCAGGAATTATTCCTGGTAGTGCTTAGGGGACCCTATGGGATGCTAGGGTTTGAACCCAGGCCAGCCGCGTGCAAGGCTAACAGCCTACTTCTGTACTATCACTCTGTCCCCTGGTGTTGATGTTTTTGATGGGATCCCGTTTGCCATACAAATCTTTACTGCTTCCCCACCTCCACATTTGCGTTGGACTCAGATTTTGTTATTTGGATATCAGGAAAGAACACTATTAAGCATGTCCATCTCTCACCAGTTGTCTCTAAAAAGACATTTGCTGGACTTGCGGCTTGCCTAGGAAGTTGATCTCTCTTTATCCCAACAGTCTCGGATGCCTTTGGAACCTGTAAGGCCCATGAAACAGTGCAGGAGATAAGTGGGCCCTAGGAGACACCGCCCGCCTGGCACAGTGTGAGCCATCAAACCTGCTTCTGTTCATGTCGCAGAAGGAGCAACAGGACACAGAAAATAAGAATACAGCATGTGGAGGAACTGGCGGCAGGTGAGAAGAAGGCAGTGACAGGGAAGACTGGTGGGTAGGGGCCTGATGCCTTGCCCTGATCTGAGATGACATGTGAAGCACCACTGACCCTCTCCCCTTCATACAAAGTCCCTCAGACCTTTAATAGCTTTTTCTAATTCCATGCGTGCTCAGCAGATTGACAGCTACTGTCCGAATACAGTGCTCAGAAGGGAGAGCACATGCCTTTGGTGGTGGGACCCATAGGTTTCTCTTCTCCCTAGCGGGTGATTTCCCTTGAAGGGAGGGGCTGTATCTGCTTCTTATTGTATTTCCAGCCCCCCTGGCAGCTTGTTTGGTACACAGGGTGCAATCAATAAGCACTTACTGAATGAATGATTGAGACTAATACGGAGGGCGTGCAGAGGGAGATTCCCCCATGGGCCCCTGTTTACTAGAAAAGGTTTTGTCTCTCTGTGCCTTATGGAGTGGTGGGGATGAGGGAGCCGCTAAGGCCGCAAAACCACGCTTTCTGCTTTTGATGACAGCCTGTCTTCTCTCCGCGATTCTTCATTCATGCTCAGTAACTGTGTGTTGGAAGAAGCCGTGGAATTCTGTCAGCGTTTGACCACTGATGCACTGCTTGGTGATACTTTTATTTTTGCACATGTGTGCCTTCAGTGGAAAGGTTAGGACTAGCATGCTAGCTTTCATTAGGGACTGTGTTTAGGCTGAGAATTCATTTATTCAAGTGAATAAATTGTACGTAGCCTTGGCTTGGGGCTTGTTCTCATTTTAGGGTAGATTATACTTCCTGTTAGTTTATTTCCTTGTAAGTTCTTTGAAAATTCTTCCTTTATTCCTCCTTATCTTCTCCTCAGTGCAAAATAGAACAGCAGCAACTCATATTTGAAAGGTTGACAGTGAGCCTTTCTGCCATTTCTCTCTCTTCCAGAGATTAGAGTTCACTCTAGTACAACAGTCAAATAGGATTGTCCTGGAAATAGATTTTGATGTAGCATATTAGCTTAAGGTATTATATGTGGCAAAGGAAAGAATCCAAATACTGTAAAAGGGATCGAAGTATATCATTATTTTAAATAGAATAGGTGTAATCACTGGTTCTTATGTAGTATATAGCTATTCCGTGTCAAATTTTTTCTTCTGAATTGTTACCGTGAAATGTGTTTGACTAACAAGATGTCGCATACTGATCTACTCTGTCGCCTGAAGCCTGGTGAAAATATACAGGGTTTGGAGATGTTCACCCCAAAGTAAAGCAGTCCACGCTGGAAGAGAGAGAAACAACATAGATCCCACAGGTATATGTTTTAGTATCCACTCCCTTCATTTCAATTTAAAAATATTAAGCTTTGAATGAAGACACTCTACATAAGTTTATACAGAAACAGCATAGGTGCTTGTTTGCTACCAGAAAGAGGGTGGGCTTAAGATTTCTCTCATAGGACATTATGGAGAATTCAAAATACTTGTGAGACAAGATATTTGCAACCCTTAAAACAAGGTGCTGCCATGTGAGTAGCAGACTGGAGGAGAACTGAAGGAATTGAGATGACAAGTATGTGTGTGTCTCCTGACTGGAGCGCAGGAGATCTTTTTCAAGGATGGGCTGACTGCATTTTAACCAGACTTCAGTGAAATACTTGATTTTAAACCCAATGTTCCATTCCCACAGAGTGTAGAATTGCTTCCGTCTGTAAGAGGAGGGACCCTGCTACAGGTCTCGTGTGTGGAAAGGCCAGAGTGCCAGCTGCCAGAAAGAGGAGTCTGCTGCCTTCTTCCTGTCTGCCCCTTACTTCCTTTTACCTACTGCTACAATGCCTAAATTTCCCAAGGTCCTTTTGGGGCTGGTTCCTTTCCATGGACATGCTGTAGGGAACAAACCCAGAGACCAGCCACAGTGCCAAGTATAGAAGGAACCAATTCACACCTTAGAATAATGCTCTCCTCGGACCCCATACAACCATTCTGGAGACAATTTGCCTCTTAACTGGCTTAAAGTTCTGGCCTTCAGTGCTAACCGAAGGCTTCTGGGAAAGGAGGGCCCAGTGTGTCACGAGTGCATATAAAAATCCCATTTATAGAGCAGGTATTTCAAATTTTCTGTGCTTTGAGTGCTATTAATTGTAACTTTCTCTCCCGAGAATGTCCACAGCCAATATAACTTCTTAGTAACTTCTGCTGACAGAATGACTCATTCCAATGATGCTAGAGAAATGAATTGGCAGTCTTCAGAGAATATCTGTCTTTATGCAAGTGAATTTAGTGATAGGAGTATCAAATTGTACAGCCCAATTCAGAATGAATGGTGGAGTAAAAAAATATGATAGTTATTTTCAGAAATCTACAAAGGAATTAAAAATATAAGTGTTTTGCACCTGAATTCTCATTGTACTATGATTTATTTTCTCAAATGACCCTCCTATTTCTAAACCACTTTTCTCTATTCATATTGTCTATATCTATATCTATCTATATATCACTATATCTCTATATTGGTTTGGGGACCACACTCTGTGATGTTCAGGGTATAGCCCTGGCTCTGCACTCAAGAATTACTTCTGGTGTTGCTCAGGGACCATATGGGATGATGGGGTTAGAACCTGGGTCAGCCACATGCAAGGCAAACACCCTCCTGCTGTACTATTGCTCTTTTCCCCCAGGTTTGCTATTTTCAATACCTGTCCTTGAACTCAAAATTATATATTTGAATATTGATAGAAATATGAAATTTTAGATTGTATTTTTTCTCATAAGTTTTCTCCATCATTTTAAACTAACTTGCCAAAGTGTGTTGTTTTCATCCTTTTCCTCCTGAAACAGAACTGATGTGACCCCTAATATTTAAAAAATAAAATATTATTGTGGCCAGGGCTGGAGCCATAGTACAATGGGTTTCTTTGCACACAGCTGATCCATGTATGATCTCTGGCATCCCATATGATGCCCCGGGCCCAACAAGGAATCACCCCTGAGAGCAGTGTCAGGGAATGAGTCCTGAGCACTGCTGGGTGTAACACACTCCCCTTCCTCAATTTTCATATTCCCCTGATTACTGCCAGGAGTGATCTCTTAGCACAGAACCTGGAGAAAGCCCTGAGTACCATTGGATGTGACCTCAAGAAAACAAGAACAAACACTAAAAGTAAGAAAAGAGTAAGATAGTCTTAACCCTATCGAATTGACATCTGACTTATATGTAACATTCTATACACACATACACACAAATCACATATATGATCAAAAGAAGTATCAGACCAGATACCTTTGATTTTTTTTACTTTTCTTTTACTTTTTTGGTAAAGAATTTTTATAGAAAAATAACCTGAATTCAACTATGTCTGTGTATGTTTCTGTGTTTTAATCTAAAATTTATTAGATTTGATTACACATTCTATATAGAATATGATTTAAATAAAATTATGTATTAGATTTTATTCTAAATTTTAAGTCCAAATTTCTTGGATTTTTATTCAAACATTTATAAAGGACATGTTGGATGGATTAGGAGCATGGGAAAATAGGAATCATGAGGCGTTCCCTAAGGAAAAGAAACACTGTGGAGTTACTAGGTAGAAAATCTGGAACAATGTTGTTCAAATGTTTTGTTTTTTAAGAAAGAAAAAGGCTCATAAGATTTTCTCACAGAGGTTTTGCTATACTTAGAGGTTTTCTAATGGTAATTTAATAAGTTATTTTCAAAGGATTTGTTCCAAGGCAGCTTATTATTTTCAAAAAGAACCTCCATTAAAAGTTATTTCATCTTCAGCTTCACTCAAAATAACTTTTCCCTTTTCCATTTAAATTCTCAGTCTTAAAATGTCATAATGCTTGACTTTGTGTTACCTCTTGCAGTACTTCATGATCATATAATTGGGACTAAGTAGGAACTAAATGCACCTAAACTTAATGGTTGCTGCTCTCTGACTACATAATTATTGTCGGCGAGGCTGAAAATACAGAATGTCTGTCAACGTAACAGCAACCCACCGGAACTGGGCTGGAGAAGAGGGAATCACAGCTGGAGGGAATAGATACTCAGAGAGTCTTGCTATGGCAAACATATCATTTGGAAATTCAGGAGCATTACTTTCAACTGTTGAAAAGTTCTTTGCAAAACAAACCATGCATTAACTAAAACACTTATGGCTACACAGCCTACACACTAAGCCACCCATAATTTTGAAAAAGCTTCTTTCAATGCAAACTCAAAAGAAAGAACGATAAATCTTTTGTTTCAGAATTGACTTTGGTGGTAAGGAAGTTTGACACAAATAATGCAAATAATCCCACTTCTCTGATACCCGTATCAGCACTGTTTCACACCATTTTACAGAGGAATGGTATATTTTTATTTTTGCTTTTGGGTTACACACAGCAATGCTTGGGGGGGAGGGGGCTACTCCTGTTCTGCACTCAGGAATTACTGTTGGCGGTGCTGAGGTACCATATGGGATAGTGGGGATCAAACCTGTGTTGACTGTGTGCAAGGCAAATGCCCTACCTTCTGTACTTTTAGCTCTGACCCCAGAAATGGTTTATTTTTACTACAGAACACAAATCCATCCAATAAGCAATGTGACCATTATTTGCTATATGATGGAGAGGATATTAGTTTTAATTTCTGGAATCTCATAAAAATTAATCACCTTAATTCAGTCTTTCAAAGTCCTTTTGATTATAAAAACCTTTCTGTCTCTAAGGTAGAGAGGGAACACTTGGCTTCATAAGTAAACAGGTTGTCTTATATCTGATTTCTAGTACTACCAAGAGCCGTCATCACTTTAGGGGTGTCTCTTACCACCTCAAAACACAGACAGGCAGCTTTCTGAGTAATCATTCCTTCTTGCTAAGGGACCGAAAATGCATAAATCAGTTTCCTTTATTCTTAGGACTCAAGTAAGCCGTCAGTGAATAGTTTATGAAGGAACCCAAAGTATTTTTATTTTTCAAAATCCCATGATGCAATTCTATTTTCTGGGTTGTGCAAATGAAGAAGTGTGAATTTTTGGTTTTCTTGTTGCTCGTTTGCCATTTCCTTTCTCAGTACAGCAAATAGACTCACTGTTGTGTGTGTTGGTCACAAGATACAGATGGTCTTCTCTGTAGGTTCACCATGGTTTGTCTCTTAAGATGGCTGACTTTCAGTAACATGGATCAATCTAATCTTTATTGGCGGGCATTTGTACAACCTGATAATTCTGGGAAAAAGGAGCAGATAGAATAAAAAGGAAAACATTTGTTTCTGTTTCATATCTAGGCACTGTTGTTCCTGGAATGGAGAGTTTGATCATTCTCTTTTGAAGAGGAGAACATAGAATTAGAAAAACATAGCTTGTAAGATCCCGAGGGACCTTATGATTGACAGGGTAATATTGGGACCAGGCGTGCATAGTTCCAACCTGTGCTGTTTCTGTAGCAGCAGTTCTCCGAATATAGAGTGGGTGAAGGACTCAGGGGCCATGACTATACCATAAATCATAAGGGAAGTTGCTCCCTAATTTTACAATGGAAGCAGAAAATTTCCTGTCTTGGAGGCAAATTTAGGGCCTGTGTCTCTGTTCAGAGAAGATCTTGTGAACAGAAATTTCAAACTCTTGTTCTGATGGGATTCTGATAATTTTCCACAGAAATGGGGCCGGAGCGATAGCCCAGCGGGTAGGGCGTTGCCTCACGCGCCGGCCTGTGCGGCCCGGTTCGATCCCGAATCCCATATGGTCCCCGAGCACCGCCAGGAGTAATTCCTGAGTGCAGAGCCAGGAGTAACCCCTGACGCCGCGGGTGTGACCCAAAAGCAAAAAAAAAAATTTTCCACAGAAATGGTATTTTCCCAGTGTCAGTGTGGATACTATAGCTCAGCTTCACTATTCTTACTCAGGGACTGCTTCCTCATACTCACAGGTCTCAGTGGTCACTCCCAATGATATTTGGTCAACCAGCAGGTCAGTTCAATGAGAGGATCTGAGAATACATGAGTCCTACTCAAGTCATGCAGTTCCAGAGACCACGGGGGACAGCAGGGCTATTTGTGGGGCTACTAAGGAGGTGGTCTTCCAAGGCCATACGTCAAGACACTCATGGTGCCATAAGGTGGAGAGGATTGAACTGGGTCATCTATGTGCAAAGACTGTATTCGTTTCCCAACCCAAACCCCTAAATGCAAATATAAAATGAAAAAATTTTGCAAAGAGGAGATGATCTTTACATTTTGTTGAAGTAAATAATATGAAATAAATTTTGTTATTTATTTGGAGAGTGGTAGGGAACCTGGGAACATTGGTGGAAGGAAGAAGACATTATTGATAGGTTTTGTGTTGCAACATTGAATGCCTGAAACACAATAAGAGCAACTTTGTAAATCATTATGTCAATGGAAATTATTAAAACATGGTTGAGAGAAGTAATGTAAAATCTAGGAAGAATCATTGAAATAGTTTAGTTACTCTTGCACTTATCTGATATGCTATGAATCAAACACTACTTGGATTTAGTCTTTTTTTTTTTTTCATCTCTTAATGTATAAGAGAAGGGATAAAGAGAGAGAAGAGTAAAAACAGAGAGTGTGTGAGAGAGAGAAGTGATAAAGAACCTGCCATAGAGGCAGGCTAAAGGGGAGGGGGAGAGATTTAGTCTTTTTTTAGAATCCAAATTTTAAATCCTGTGTGACCAGCTTTTCCCATGACTGTGCTTAAACTATTTTCACAGGCTTCAAGCTCGTGTTTTGGTGGCATGATGGACCATGCGGGAGAAACAGAAAATCGAACAGGACTGTCAGTTCACTGAGGTACATATGCTGGATCTCCCCGGCAGAAGTATCATTCACAATGTTCTCTGTTCCACTGATGATCCATTTTTCATTCCTTTTTAATCTGTTGCATTTCCTGAGTGTTTTTGGCAGTTCATCCTCATTCTCATTGATTCTGTCTTCCACTGCTGTCATCCTGCTATTGAGAGCCCCCATTATTTTTTTTATTCCATCTACTGAGTTTTTTTATTAATATTTATGTTTGTAGTGTTCTCATTTCTGTTCTCATTTCCTCCCATAATGTATTAACTGTCCTTTCCACTGCATCCATTATGACTTCCAGTATTTTATTGGACATCTGTTCCATTTTGTCATTGAGCTCATTGAACATCCTCACCAATTCTCTGAATTCTTTGTCAGAGAGATTATATATGTGTATATTCTTTTTTGAGTCTTCAGGGTTGTTTTCTTCATTTGTTCTTTGAGGTGGGAATCTGTGTTTTTTCCCCATGGTGCTGTGGTAGTCTGGGAGAGGATTCTTTTTGGGGCATTATTTCTTCTTCACTGTCAGGTAGGACTCTGGAGATACTCAGCATGGGGTGCTCTCCTCTTCCCTCTTCCAGGATGTTACCTTCCTCTGCTATTGAATTTTCTGAATTTTGTATTAATATGTGGCTGCCTACCAGGCCAGCAGTGCCCCCAGGGAGATTACCTGTGGGGAGGTGCCCTGGCATGTGAAAGGTCAAAGTGTCCCATTTATTTCCTCTGCAGCTCTGAGTTCTGGAAGTTGTAGTTTCGGTTTCTTTCCATAATGCATGGCTGAAGTAGCTCGGGGGTCTGCATGAGGCCTGCCGCTCTGACACTTTCACAGCGTTCCTCTCTTTCCCATTTTTTTTTTTTTGGTCTTGGACTTCTTGTGTAGAATCACTGCAAAAGATAAGTGGCTTCCAAAATCATCAGAACTTTGTGTTCTATACTTGAAATGTTTAAATCTCATCTAATAGATTATTATCCTGAGACGTACACTGGAACACTTTTCCTAATTTAAACAATATTGATTCTTACTTTACTATGTAAGCACTGTTGCCTCTTTCATCAGTATTCTCATGGAATCCTTTCAAAACAACCTTTTGTTTCTAACCAATGATTAAAAATTCCACCTCCTCTCTGCCCACTTCTAATTGTAGTCCCTATTTCCCTGAGGACCACTGGCCAGAAGCTTGGGATTGAATTCAAGTCTCTGAGAAACCCTGATTTAGCTGTAAGAAACTGGAGTATGGAGTTTACTCTTTGGAATGAAAAACATTATTCCAAATGCATGACAGTTTAGGAGGGTTGGGAAGATAGTACAGTGGGCAAGGCAGTTGCCTTGCATGCAGCTGACCCAGGTTCGATCACAATCAATTGCTCCCCAGGCACTGCCAGGAATAAGCCCCTGAGCACAGAGCCAGGAGTAAGCTCTGAGCACAAAATCAGTCTGTGGAACAAAATCCTCCCTCCCATTATTTTATCTTTTGAAAAAGAGAGAAAAGTACTCCTCTCTTTGTATCCTGTGATTCGGGTCTTATAAACAGCAACACCATAAAAATCTGGACAATGCAGTTGGTTTATCTGCAGCACATGGCACTAACACACAAAAGATTTACCTAAGAATTTCATTTAGTTTCTAGTTTCTCATCTGCTGTTTTTCAGATGAGAAAAATCAAGCCAAGTTAGCCATTGCTCCAAGATGACAGAAGCTGACCTTTCTTTTGGGGGAGTAGTTAATGCTTTGAGGCATCAGAAGAACATTTCTCAGTTTGTTTGACTTTTTTTTCCCCAAAGAAAATTAAAATCCTCATGAGTTAATTCTAAGAGAGAGTGAGTCTAGGACCTGAAAGATGGAATCATTAATTTTGATAGATTTCAAATATAGAAATAAAATTTCCTAACTATAAATTTCTCAGCTCTGAGAGAAGCCTTATCTTTGGAGGATTTGTGGATTTTTTAGGGGGTGGTATAGCTCAACATTCCACCACCACTTAATGCCAGGCAATAAAACTGAGATTAATTGCATATTGAGAAGACTTGGCTAAGTCATAGCTACTCACAGTCTGCAAAGGGAGCCTTCATTTTTAACACCATCACTATTGTTTGCCTTAAAACAACTTTCCTTGTTTTCCTCTTGCTCTTTACTTGGTTGATGGAATAGTTCACTCACAAACACTTAGGGAAAGACACCAGATTTGTTTTGTTCAACAGACTGGCAACATGCTATTCTTGCATGCTGGTAGCATAAGTAATTATCTTCTATTGCATGATAATTAGAGTTCATTGATAATTCACAAGTGAAGAATTCCATTTCTCCCCCCTTAGAAACTGAGCAGTAATATGATGAGAGAGAGGTTAGTGAATGAGATACAGTTGACTGATTTTAAAAATAGCTGCTTTGGATGTTTTATTTTATTTTACTGTTTAAATATTTTTTAAAATACCATGATTTATTCATAGTTGAGTTTTAGACATGCAGTATTGCAGAACTGATCCCACCAACAGCGTCAACTTCATCAATCCCAGGATCCCTCCATCAATCCCAGGATCCCTCCCTTTCACTTGCCAATCTTCCCAGCCTGCCTGGCCCCAATTACTTCTTATCTCTCTCTTCACTCCCACTCCTACACTCTTTCCTTCTTTCTCCTCCTTATAATCAACATGTAACCAAAGTTGATTACATGAGAGAAAGGCAAATTTCAAAAACATGGAATAATCTCTGTTGGCAGGGAAGTGGTGAGAAGGGAAACCCTTATCCACTGTGGGTGGGGATGATGTCTTTCCAGACTTGATGGAAAATAGTATGGAGGGTTCAGTAAACTCATAGTTGAGCTTCCATATGACCTAGCAATTCCACATTGGGAATCTATCCCCAGGAGAGAAAAGCATTCATTGAAAAGACGTGTGCACCCCATTACTCATTCAGCATTCAGGACAATAGCTAAGATTCGGAACCAATCTAGATACCAATGGTAGATAAGTGGATCATGAGGATGTGGTATATACACCCAACGGAATACTACACAGTTATAAGAAATTATAAAATCATGCAATTCACTGTAACATGGATGGAACTAGAAGGCATCATATTAAAGTGAGCAAGGAAAAGAAGGATTAAACACAGAATAATGTGATTTATAATATGATTTATATGTGATATTTAGAATAGCTGGATAAGGGAATGTAATGCTCTGGACTTTCAAAAAATAGTTATTTCAGTAAACAATGTTTCAGTGATGTTTCAGTGATGTTATCTGACAGTGTTGAGCCTCCCTTTCTGAACAGCTTTCTCATGGACATTTTCTACTCTCTTGCGTTTCCTTCTCTTTATCAGTGATTCTTCATGTCCACCTCATGTCCTACAGCACAATGGCTTCTGGAGTATTTTTGAACTGAGGAAGATCCACCCAAGATCACATCTTGTAATTTTCTCTGCCCCCTACTTGCCCCCGTTCCGCGGGAAAGACTGACTGGGACTCCCTGACCTCTGGAGGCAGGAGCAGTCCCTCACTGCAGAGCTGACTGCTGATTACCAGCCAAAACTTCTCCCTGAAATGCCCTTCATTCCCTGCTGACCCTAAAGGTTAGTAGTCTCTCTGGTGACAACATTCTCCCCAAGTCACACCACAGGATCCTTCCTCCTTTTATTTGTCCTGGTCCCTTTACTTCCTGTGTCCATGCCTCTGAGTTTTTAATGTGCCCCAGTGTTGTATCAGGTGAAGAGGAAAGAAAATTACGAGAGACCATTAGAGAGAAAACATGACAGTTTGGATGACAGTGAGTCAAATCTTCTGCCTCTACTCACCCTCTAACGAGTACAAGTTCACTATTGTCTTGCTGCTGATCACAATCCCCTGAACTTTATCTTAGATGTATGGCCACAATGCAGGATTAATCCTCGTATTGAAATAGCACTGTCCCCCTTCCCGGGTCTTACAGACAGTGTTCCAGGGCCCTGGGAGACCTCTCCTGGAAATTTACAACCAACTAGGCTTGCAATTCATTGTGAGGGAATAGTGATCTTTGAGTTCTCTTTTGGTATTTTCTAGGATACCCTGGGCTTCATCTGGTGATGCTCAGGATACCAAGGAGTGCCAAGTGTCATCACAAGTAAGTCACATGTGAGTCAAGCGCTTTACCCACTGGACAATCTCATAGCCCAAGATACCTTCAATTAATTATTTTAAATATTAATCATTTTTTTTGCGTTGCTAGAAATTGAACCCAAGGCTTCACACATCAAGCCCTGCTCTCTGGCAGTGAGCTATATCCTTGACCCCATACATAGTCCTCTTCAAGTGATTAACCACTCAGGAGAGCTAGTTTCTCACTCAAATAAATCAATACCTAAAATGATTGTCATAGTTTAGAGTCCACACCTGCAGTGCTCAGGAATCATCTGGGTGGTTGCAGGGGGTGCAGTGCTGGGGATCAAGCTGGGGTTGGATATGGGCAAGGCCAGTACCTTAACCTCTGCACTCATGGACGTGATCTTAAACATCAAGACAGGTCTTTAACCAAGGAGAGCTCAAAATTGCTTTCCTCACTCCTCATAAATCCTTTCTCCTTAGAATTCCACATCAATGTTTTCTTAGCATTTAGCTATTTTTGTCCATTCTTGAATTCCATATAAATGAAATAATGAAAGAGGCATTCTCTTGTCTTCTTTTTGAGTGATAGTATCTTTAAGATTCAGCACGTTATTACATGCATCACTGGTTAATTTCTTCTTACTATGGAGGAAAATTCTATTGAACAATGCACCATCATTTTTTCCTCCATTTTTTGTTTTTGGGGTTATGATTTTTAGTTTTTGAAAATCATGGGTGAAATCAACATGAATGCTATTCTATAGTCTTTGGTGTAAATACTTCGAATTGAATGGGTTATGGGTTAGGTATATATTTAACAGAATGAGAAATCAACAGTTTTCAAAATTTCTTGGGTTACTTCTAAACCCACTTGAATGGGATTCCATTTTCTTCATATCTTTGCTGGTATTTATTTTTGATAATGTGCAAAGCTCCCCATTCATCAGTAGATGCTCGAGATGAGAGCCTACTACTGAAAAGTATACCACAGGCACGGTAGAGACTGCCAAGCTACCCGTGTCATATTTGATATGCCAAAAACCAATAAAAATTATAGACCTCATTCCCATGACCTGAAGGAATGGCCTGAGGCTCTTTGTGTTCCTGGAGCAAGCAGATGCCCTGGGACTACACTAGCATGCAACAGGACGTATAGAGATGTTACTGGTGTCTGCTCGAACAAATAGATGAACAACAGGAAGACAAGCAATACAAGTGATACTGTTCTATTTCAGAGCCTGTTCCTTATTCTTTTCATATTAATCCACCTTGGCATCCTTAGACTGTTAAACACGATCATTGTACAAGGTTTTCATTTAGACTCAGCAATTCATTTGCTAACGTTTTTTCAGACTGTTCCTCATAAACCTATAAACTTACAAATAGCCTTTTTGTCTTGCATGACCTTGGTCAACATTTGGTTTTAGTTGATATTTGTCTCATAAAATGAGTTTGCGGATGTTATTTTCTTCTCTAGTTTTTAAGAGAATTTAAGTTAGAATGTTTCTCTTCCTTGCATGTCAATATAACTCACTAGTGTAACTTCATGGGCTTGGAAATTTTTATCGAAAGATTCTAAACTACATATTCAATTTCATGCGTAAATTTAGAGATACACGCTTACAATTTTTCTTAACAGTTTTGTCACGATATGCTTTAAAAGAAATTCATCCTTTTCACTTCACTTCTTAAATTTCTTGAAGAATTGTAAAATCCCTTTATTTTTACATAAAATTATTCTCTCCACCCTTTTTATGTTTATAGGATTTTAGTATTGTTTGTTGTTTTACATTTTTCATTAATTTGTGCCTTTGCTCTTTTTGCCTTCATCAGTCTTACCAGGTGTTTGCTGATATTATCAATTTAGTGGAAAAAACTTTTGCCTATATTATTTACATTTTCTCTTGACGCTGTAACAAATTGGGTTACAAGTATAGTTATTTCAACGACATCTGTTCATTTCTTGGCATCCAAGTGTTTGCACTCTTGACCTAGCTTGTGTGAGGTCATTCTCAGTTGGCCTTACAAGACCAAACCTCGGAACCAGGATCTACTTGGAAGCCCTGGGGATGGAACCACCCCAAGCTCCAACAGTTGTTGGCACATTTAATTGCTCGTGGTTGAGTAACTGAGTCCTCTCCTTTTTTTTTTATTTTATTTTTTTTTTTTTTGCTGGCTGTTGCCAGGAGCCTCTCTCAGTGGCTTTGGGTTATTGAATTCCTTGTCACTTTGGTCTGTTCATTTTGCTGCGTGTCAGATCCTTGAAAAGGGGTCGGAGTTTCTCACTTTCCACTGACTCCACATCTTTCTTTCTCCAGATGGACAGAGTTCTTTCCTGTCAGGGGCTCGTGTGATTCAACGGGACCTTCCAGGGTAATCCAGGATCATCCGCCTCTTGAATCACTTCCGCACAGTTCCCTTTGCTCTACAAGGTGACATAGTCACAAATTTTAGGGATCCTGAAACTGGCATCTTTCTATTGCACTATTTTTCTCTACAGTTGCATGTATGTGTTATCAATTCGCACCCTTCATTTTTATTTAAATGTGTCCCATTTTGTTAGTTCTTTAAAGTTGAAACTAAGTTATAATCTGTCTTACTTTATAATATTAACATTAATTTTTCTTTAAAAAATTTAAGTATCAATCAACATTTAAACCTATTATATTTATTTTCCTTTATTGGCATTCTGCAATTTTTAATGTTTTTCATTATGATTCAGTTCGAAATATTTTACAATATTTATTTTGATTTCTTTGGTCTGCAGAAGTTTTGTAACTGTAGCATCTAAATTTCAACATTTAGGTTTTATTTGTCAGCTATTTATTGCTATTGATTAGCTGTCTAATTTCATTTTGGCCAGAACAAATTATCCAGTATATCTACTGTAATTTATTGTGGGGTTTGTCACTCATTTGATGATGTTTTTATGTGCTCTCTTAAATATAGCTCCTCTGCAGTGTATGGAAATAATAGTCTTTGAATTAGAATTAGTTCCACATGGCTGATAGTATAGTACTTTTCTGTTTTGTGTTTTGGGACCACACTCAGTGGTGCTCAGGTTCTGTGCTCAGGGATTATTCTTGGCAGTATTTAGGGGTCATATGGGATGCCGGGAATTAAATGCAAGGTAAACTTCTTGCCAACTACACAATTTCACCACCCCCTCAACAATACTTTTATAGCTTTATTGATTTGGGGAAGGTTCCATGTCTTATTAATATGAGAAGGTTTTTTAATTATGTATTATGCTATACTTATTTGTATTTGTGTATTTCTTCATCAAATTTGGTTAGATTTGGCTTTTAGTTTGAACTGCTATTATTAAGCGAATTTAAGTTTGGGACTTTTTTCATAATGAATTTTGCCGTTGATTATTACTTTTGGTCTTATTTCTTCTCAATTTTTTATCAGGGGCTGTAGCTGACTGTGGTCAGGCCTTACTCCTTGATCTTGCTCCAGGAGGGGACTTTATGAGGTGTTGGGGATTGATCCAGGTTTGGATACAAACCAGGAAAGTGTTTTAATCCCTGTGACCAGGATTATTTCTTTATTGAAATTGATGTCACTTGATATTTCTATAGTCACATTCTTTCATATACTTACTATTTGGATTGTTAATGATTTTAAAATTTTGCATTTAATCATCTAGTCTTTTTCACAATGTACACAAAAAATACTGAACTCATCTATATCATACAGTCTGATAATGTTTGCCATTCAATTATTTTGGCTATTTAAAATTTGCATAAATATTTCTATTATTGCATTTAGGTGTATAGTCTTATTGTTTGGTCTTTCTTTGTCTAATGTTTGTATATCTTTGACTGCCTTTTTCTGCTACTCTTTCAGAATTCAAACAATTTCACTGCTCAAATTATCCAATCTTTTATTTTAATTACTAGGTCAGATTTTTTTTCAAACAAACTAATTTTTCTTTTTTAAAAATTGATTGCTGTAGGAAATAAATTATTCAATTTCATTGGAGCTAATGTTCACCATATTGCATGCATGAAATAAACTTTAGAGCCATAGTTTCTTATACCCCTTTATTCTGTAATTTGCTGTACAAATGTAAAACCTACAATGGAACAAATAATGTTAGTTTTGCAATGTTAGTGTTTAACTCTGAAAAATAGCTTAATACGCCGAGCATTTGTGTTGCAAGCAGGCAGTTCAGATTCAATTCCTGGTGCCTTGTGACCCTTCTTGAGAAATCTCAGAAGCAACCCTGAGCACTGAGTTTGGAATATTACACAAGTACCACTGGGCGTCTCCTCCTTCAAATAAAGGTCACACTAGTGGAAAATTAAAATGCATCTTGGGGCCAGAGTGATAGTGCAGTGGGTAAGGCATTTGCCTTGCAGGTCGATGACCGGGTTTTATCCCCAGCATCCCATATGGTCCCCAAAGCACTTCTAGGAATGATTCCTGAGCTGAGAGCCAGGAGTAACGTCCAAGTATCTCTGGGTGTGACTCCCTGTAAAAATAAAAATAAAATAAAATATAGTGTCTTTTGAAGAAATAGAGAGAAATAAGTCGTTATGTCAGCCCACAGATTTATCATTTTCAGTACTTGTTATCTCTTTATATTGCTTCTTGGTTCCATTCATTCTCATTCAGCTTGAAAACTTTAGGAAGCGTTTCAAGACCTGATCTGATAGCCAGATGGCCTCCGAGCTTTTATTGCCCTAGTACTATCTGTATAGTCTTTTATCTGGAAAGCAGTAGGTTGCAAGTGGAAGGATTTAAGCAAGAGAGTGGACTCATAATTTGATTGTTCTTAAGATACTCTTCATAAGGATAACTAATTGAGCCCATGTTGCATATGGGTCAATAGAGAGCCCAGTCAAGTTGCAATTATAGCAAGTGGGATAAGCAGAGGAAAGAATGGTAGTAGGAATGTTGAACACTGGCTTTTAACTATGACTTGAACTTATTAAAGTGCCCTAAGGAGGGATCAAGAAAACACAGAGCAGGCTGCCTTGAAAATTAGAAAATTAACTTTCTAATTTAAATTAACTTTGCTCTCCCTGTGCCCAGCCGCTCACAAGGAGCCCAGGAGAGATGGCGGGTTCCTAGCCCTGGCCTGCCAGCCCAGCAGAGCCTTGCAACAAGCCAGACGACCCCCCACTCCATGAGGGCCTCCATTTTCCACATCTGGACTTCTCTCTCATCAGAACTCCACCCAGCAGACCAGCCTATCACAGTCTGGCTCGCCGCGTAGCTTGCGCCCGCAGTTCATCATTAAATGCTAGACTTAGAGATGACTGCAAGAGTATGCTACCTGCATAGCAGAGCCTGGCAAGCTACCCGTGTTGTATTTGATATGCCAAATACCAGTAACAATTATAGACCTCATTCCGGAATGGATTGTGGCTCTTTATGTTCCTGGAGCAAGTAGATGCCCTTGGGCTCTACTAGCATGAGACAGGACATATGGAGATGTTACTGGGGCCCGCTTGAGCAAATCGATGAACAACGGGAAGACAGTGATACAGTGATACAGTGATAACTTTCTAGTTTGTCAGTACATTTTATACTTATGAGAGTAAACAAATCATATTCTAATTACATATATGTAGACTTATAAAAATCAAAATTTCTGTTAATTAAGATAAGAGCCAGGAAACATATTGTACATCTATTAAACTTTTCTACTATGTTGACAGTTAAATTTACACTAGTTCCTATATATGACTATGTTATGCATCAAGAGCAAATTAAATATTTTTACTTAAGAGCAACCAAGAGCTCATCAGCAATAATTTATTGTGTAACTTATAGTAACTGATGTCAATTCAAGGACTCTTTGTTGTTTGTAACTAATTACAATACAGTATCATTGCAACTCATCTATAAGTCTGTTAATTAGCAAGTAATATAAATAGCATTTCTATGTTTACCATACTAAAGACAATTTGAAAATTGAAAACAATCAATTATTCCTCTCTTATTCACCCTTCAGAGTGTGAATGTGTCACAAAAGTTTTATACAAGGCTCCCTTGTCATTTCCAAATGAGGGGCTTTCAAATGTGGCTATAACTAACTGCCCAGGAAGGAATTCATAAAATGTGTAGACATATTTAATCACATTAACTAGAGAACAAAGCATATATTGAGCAGGTGAATGAAACCAATCCTAAACATCCTGGGGTACATTGGCATATCCTAAATAATAATATCTTGGGGTTGGAGATACCAAATAGTAGAAAGTTGCTTGCCTTTCATGTGGCTCAACCGCTGACACTTTATATGGTCCCTGAGACTGCCAGGAATGAAAACAAGGTATAATTCTATTCAAAATAGTAATAGTTCCCTTGTTGAGCCATAGTTCAAGGATTATATTGACTTTTTTTTGAGTTATCGATTATCTAGCACAATATTTTGTTGTGGTTGTAGTTCTAAACTACTGCATTCATAAATGAACTATTCAAACATGAATTATCAATCATGCAGAGATTTGTATCTTTCACCCAATTGTACTATAAAGATTTCATTTCAGTTGGCCATTCCCTAATTTAGTCAAAACTAACCATTCTATATACTCCCTGTTCAATGTTATTATTTAGTTTCAAAAAGAAGATGGCTGAGACTCACTTAAGCATGGTGCATGCATCATAAATTAATGTTGGTTTTACTCAATATAGCCAAGAATACAATAACATTGTTGGAGTCTATTTATTGACTCATGGAATTGTTATGTAGTCAGTTACATAGCCCGAAATTCCATTAGCCAAATTATCCTGCATCTATATTCATTAAGAAGTAAAAAGAGTTTAGTCTTCTCTCTGCTTCTCATCTCCACATTTTATCTTGTACTAAAAGTTTAAATAGCCTTGATTTTTTCCAAAACTCAAGTTTTCCATATACAGAGTACACAGTTTTGTATATGGAACAGTTCAGCAGGCTTTTGAAATTGTTTAGCTTATCTTTTCATCTGTTTGGATTCAACAATCAGTTGTTCCATTTCTTTGCATATTTGCCATAGTATCAGCTGATGAATTTCTAACTAAGATATCTTTAGAGACCTGTCAAATAGAACATAGAATTTAGTCCTAACATCTTTAAGAATGCTAAAGGTATATATATATATATATATATATATATATATATATAAGTATATATATATAACTAAAGGTATATATATAACTAAAGGTATATATATATATATAACTAAAGGTATATATAACTAAAGGTATATATATTACTAAAGATATATATATATATATATATATATATATACCTTTATATATATATATATGTCGGGGGCGCCGCTGGGGTCTCCAATCTCCAACAGTACCAGGGAAGCGAGTTCCTTTCTACCTCCAAAGTCGGCAGGGAATGGATGAAGACTCAGGAATCCAATGCAGTTTTAAAATGCTTTACTTATCACAGGTTCAGGCATACAAATCAGCAATAGGAAAAACCTGGTGCTTAGGATTCCAGGCTAGAACCCCAGCCACGTGTAGACCAAGATGGTGGCCACCACGTGTAAAGGCCCTGTAAAGAGGAGACAAAGACAAGACTTCCAAGAAGAGTGCAAGCCCCAAAAAGAGAGCCCAAAAAGAGAAAGCCTGAGAGAAGAAGCAGCCTAATTTTATACCCCTGCAACTTAGTCCTCCCACTATTATGGGAAGCAGGCAGGGACAAATGCCCTTAGGTAATTTCTCCCAGTACCTCACCTAGACCCATTATATGCTAATGTTTTGAGCCTAGATCTGCCTGGAAATGCCTTTATAGGGTAGAGAAGGGGGTTTCTGAGATGGCATGCCTCTGTACCAAAGACTATATTAATGCTAGTTAAATATTTCTACAAGCCTTCACAAGAGTCTCGTCTACTTCACGGTAGTTTTGTATTTTAGTTGCCTTTGAGTTATCAGGGAGTCATGCTTGCTTGCTTGGAGGCAAACAGCATTTCTCTCTCATCTAATTACTTAGAGATCCAATGTGGCCAGGCAAATATGCTGGTAAGATCTAGCTAGTCCCATGTTGATTGTGGTAGCATGAGAGAATTTTTATGCCAGCCAGTACAGAATACATGGTCAGATAAACTGCCACATTTAAGCTACCCCCTATCTACGAAGTGATCTGCAGGAGGCAATCTAAGGCAGATGCAGAGGCTTTTTAGAGGAGTCCTGCAACACCCATATATATGTATATCTAATGCTAAAGGAATATATTATATGTATGTATGTACATACATATGTGTGTAAATATACATATATATATAAAGAGCACTTCAATTCATGAACAAGGTCTGAGGAAGTGTGTAACCATTTCTAGATGTTTGTATGTGGCTGCATAAGTGTGTGTATGTACATGTGTAGTGGGGAAGAGGAATCATTTTAAGAAAAGCTTCAGTGTGCTAGAGATACTTTAACTGAACCCTAAAAGACGAGCAAATGAGGAAAGACAATCACAGAATGATATTACCTACATGTGTAATTTAGAGTATCTGGGTGAGAAAATGCAAAGGTTTAAATATGGAATGTCTAGATCACCTTGACCCAGAGTGTAAGAAGGAGAAGGAAAGAAACAGAGTGAAGAGGAGTAGGAAGACATAGATGAAATGTAACTGGGACAGAGGTCAAGAGAATTCATGTACCTTAGTGGTGTTAAGAATTCTGAGCTAAACATTCAAACCACAGAGTCAACAACACTGAAATCATGAGACCCAAACCTTAATAACTAAACTTAAAAGGTGCCTGTCAAGATGGCAGGCTGGGGTGGTAGGGTAGGAGAGGGAACCTGGGAGACACTGATGGCAGGATCGGTGATGGAACATTGTACAACAAAATTCCAACTATAAGTAAATTTCTCATGCCACAGTACTCAAATAAAATAAAATGCGGGGAGGGAAGAGGAGAGAAAAAAGTGTTGAATGGTTAGGCAAATGAAAAGGAGAAAGAATACTTCAGCAGAGGCAAAGTGTAGAGAGGTTGTGACTTGTAATCATGAGTTGGAGCCATATTAGCAAGTCTAGAAAATGATAAAAAAATGATGGAAAGGGAAACACAGCTCAAGATATAGGTTGAAGTGTTTTACTAAATGTGGGAAATGGTAATGGCAGATTAAAACTCACCATTGAATATACACAAAGAGACTTAAGTGATAAACTCTAAATATCTGCTGGGCTAGCCACAATATGTAAAATAAGAGGGAGAGAGATGCAGAGACAGAGAGAGAGACAGAGAGAGAAAGAGAGGAAATGGGGGTACCTGCTCTTGAAACAGCCTGGGGGTTGTCAGGAGGGGGTGGGGTACATTGGTGGTGTAAATGGGGCACTGGTGGAAGGAGGGGTGCTGGAATACTGTATTACCAAGAACCAATTATGAACACCTTTGTAATTGTTTGTCTCACGGTGATATAATTAAAAAAAGATATAGGTTGACAAAACTCCGTACACTTTACTATGACATTTGATATATATTTGAAAAACTATACAATGATTCTGAAAATGTGGGCTTAGTTGTGCATCAGTAAAACCACTGGCACACCTGTTAAAGATGTTCATTCACTTCTTGACTCAGAAATTGTTGGTAGATGACCCAAGAACAACCTGTGTTTTAGTCAGTATTCTGACTAAAAGATATCTGTGTTTTGAGGCAGGATGTTTCATGCACCCCTCTAAGTATTTGGTGCATGTTCATGTTCGAGAATCTTTGGTCTATAAGAAACCCTCAAGCTATCATTAATCTGACTGATGATTGGCTTGAATCTCTATTACAAGGATCATGTCAGTGACAATTGGATTAGATAGAGCACTTGATCACTTGATCACTTGAATCCCGTTATTCATCGATTTTCTCAGGGGGGGCGCCAGTAACATTTCCATTGGACCCTATCACATGCCAATGTAGCCCAATGGCATCTGGTTGATTCAGGAATATGAAGAGCCTCAAACCGTTCCTTCAGGGTCTTGCCAAGGAAGTCTGACCATCTTGTAGGTGGGCGGCCACGTGATCTTTTGACATCCCGTGGGATCCAGTCAGTAAGGGCTCTAGTCCAGCGGTTGTCTCCAAATCGCATTACATGTCCAGCCCATCTGATTTCTTGGCAAACGAGACAGCATCCCTGATTCTGGAATAGCGACGAGGTCAGAACTCCGAATTCCTTCTCTCACTTGAGTGAGGCGTGATATTCCAAGCATAGCTCCTTCGATTCCTCTCTGGGAGACCCCAAATAGCATTCTCATCCTGCTTTCTTAGGGCCCAGGTCTCTGAGGTGTATGTTAATGCAGGGAGAATGGTGGAGTCAAAGAGACTGAATTAGATAGATATAAAAGACAATTTCAGAGTATGTGAGTCAAGAGTTCATGAAAGAATATGTATCTGAAATACCAGTATAGAAAGAGTTAGGTGAAGAAGATTCAAAGGATGCTTCAGTAGGGATAGTCAATGAGATTTGATGAACCAAAACTAAAAGCCACAATTTCATGACAGAAAATGCCATATTTCTGCCATTATTGGCTTAATAGTTGGAAAGAGGTTAATTATTTGGCAACTGTTGGGGGGAAACAGATCAGAAGAAAGTCGGGGTTGAAACTGGAGAGTGAGGGGTGTGTGTGTGTGTGTGTGTGTGTGTGTGTGTGTGTGTGTGTGTGTGTGCATGTTTGTCAGTGCAAGACGTGCACCTGTAAACCCTGGAGGTGTTCAGGGCTTACTCCTGTGCTTACAAATCACTCCTAGTTAGACTCAGGGAATGTATAGGGTGCTGGGGATTGAACTCATGGTGGTCATGTGCAAGGGAAGTGCCCTCCCTGCTGTACATCTCTTCAGCCCACAAGGACATTTTAAGGTCTTCTTGAAGAAGATATAAGTAGAGAAGTAGAACAGTCTGTTGAATAAAGGGAGAAATTAAGATGGTAAAACATCTCAGGGTCAATTTATGAACCAGATTGTAAAGGAAGAATGTTCAGATGATAGTGAAAATCCAAGGTCTATTATGGGAGAGATTGGAGCAGAGCCTGGAGGGTGCATGATCCTGCACCCTGGAGGAGACACTCCAGGAGGAACATTTTGTTCATCATTGCCAAGTTCACCAAAGACGGAAACCCAGAAGAGCTGTTTGCTTTCCTTTGATGGAATCATTAGCAACCTGGGTTAGGACAGTGTCCCTACTGTAGGGAGGATAGTTTGACTTGAATAAATGTTTTGCCAGTTTGTTTTGTTTTCAAAACCATCAGCAAGCTGTATGTTCTGTGTTTATAAGGATGGGAAGTGATGAACTGGGAAGGGAGGTGCAAGAATGAGCCTGGACTGCATTTTTTGCAGGCGGCACAGCTCATCATGGACTGATTTTCTTTGGGCAGCACAGCTCATCAACACAGCTCAAGACACCTCATTTCCTTGCATCACAATGAGGAAATGTGAGGGGCCATGGCAGCTTGGCTTCAAACTGATGACAGGGAAAAGCAACATCTGTAGGCACTTGAACGGGGGCTATGGAGAATATGTAGGAATAATCCCTTTTCCATGTCTGTCTAATTCACCATGAGTGAAAAAGTAGGCTGGGATCCCAATCCCACCATAAATTGAAAACTCTAGAATGAAGATTACACAGGTTCTCAGATCTCTGAGACAGGCTTGTTTCACTGCACACCTGGGCAGTTAATGGAGACATGTTAAATCTGAGCATTTCATTCCATTGAAACCAGAAGCTTGCATGAAGAGCACGTGATCTTGGTGGGCAGGAAGTTTGTGCTTTGTTTGATTGCTGGTGTGGTCACTAACTGGAGTCAAGTGGTGTGTCTATTTTGACTACCAGCCAAAGAAACTGACCGAATTTTAATTTTTGAAGTAAATGTTTTAAATGAAGAATCACTTTCATTGATGTACATGTAAAATCATATTTTTTATTTTAAAGTTCCTTTTATCCTATCATTTCATCCCTTTTGCTCTCACCTTCATACAAGGACAAGAATTAAGTCAATTAATAGCCTCCGATGAAATGAAATATTCTGAGACGATCTCTGTCTTCTTATTTTTAGGACTGGGTTAAAAAGAAACTTGTCCCTAGAGTTCAGGAGAATTAGTTCATGATACCCAATAGCCTTAAACACTTAATTGGCTTCTGGTCTAATTCTGGGTGTCTGAGACAGGTTCTCTTTAATAATTTATGCTCAGTTATTTTAGGATTGGTTTGTAATGACCTCTAAATATCTGGGTATATATTTCCCAAGGAAATCCTGTATCTCTGTGTTTCAAACATCTGTAAATATCTTATATGGACATGTAATTAGCTTATATGGATAATAAAGTTGACTTATATGAATAATAAAGCTTCAGTTGTATTTTTGATATCCCTTGCCACATTTCTGTTTTATCAGGATAACTAGAAATAGCCAAGTCATACTGTTTTTATTCTCTTAGGAATTTTTTTCCTTTGGTAGAAAAAATCATATTAGGTATAAAGTGAATGTACAAAGAAGTTTTGGGGAAAAATATCCATGGAAACATTTCACCAATTTCTTTTTAAGAAATCAGTAACAAAGAGCAATGTGTTGATGGAACAATCTTGTGTAGTAAGACCATTTCAATGATTATGAAGTCAGTGTGAGAATGAAATCATAATTTTCAGCAGATCTCCACTTTAACAAATATAAATAGTATCTCCCTTAAAATGCATGTATGAATGCCTTTTGTTATATGTTATATGCCTTTTGTTATATGTAATAGAGCTTACAGAGAAAGAACTGAAATAGTTAAAAAAATTCCCATTGGTTTATAATATTCTTCAAAATATTCAGTTTAGCCTGTCAATACTTATTGTGCTTCTACTGGAGTATTACTATCATTGTATCATTGCCTTCCCGCTCATTATCGATTTGCTCGAGCGGGCCCCAGTAACATCTCCATATGTCCTGTCTCATGCTAGTAGAGCCCAAGGGCATCTGCTTGCTCCAGGAACACAAAGAGCCTCAATCCATTCTGGAATAAGGTCTATAATTGTTACTGGCATTCAGCATATCAAATACAACACGGGTAGCTTGCCAGGCTCTGCCGTGCAGGTAGCATACTCTTTTAGTCATCTCTAAGTCCAGCATTTATTGATGAACGCAGCGCGCTGACCGGCTATGATAGGCTGATCTGCTGGGTGGAGTTCTGATGAGAGAGAAGTCCAGATGTGGAAAATGGAGGCCCTCATGGAGTGGGGGTCATCTGGCTTGTTGCAAGGCTCTGCTGGGGTGGTGGGCCAGGGCTAGAACCCGCCATCCCTCCTGGGCGCCTCGTGAGCGGCTGGGCACAGGGAGAGCCAGTAGCAGCTCTGCCCCATGTCTGTGAGTCTCTGGCCCTGCATACCCGAGCTGGATTTAAAAAAAGACTGCTGCAGGGTGGAACTCGATGAGCTGGGCTGTGATAGGCTGGTCTGCTGGGTGGAGTTCTGATGACAGAGAAGTCCAGATGTGGAAAATGGAGGCCCTCATGGAGTGGGGGTCGTCTGGCTTGTTGCAAGGCTCTGCTGGGGTGGTGGGCCAGGGCTAGAACCTGCCATCTCTCCTGGGTGTCTCGTGAGCGGCTGGGCACAGGGAGAGCAAGTAGCAGCTCTGCCCCATGTCTGTGAGTGGAAGAATGGTATCACCATTTATTCATATCACAGGGTCAAAAACGCTGAAAAATATGATACCTAAGCAGCAACCACCGGAACTTTGTGAATATTACTAGATTCCATTATTTGTTTTTGTTGCTTTGACTATAAACAAAACTGACATAGCCTCAGTCTCCCTTGTGTTGCAGCTTAATAAGAGAGATAATAAGTAATTATGAATGTGATGAGTAATAGAATGACAAAATAAAATGGAGACCTATTCTGATTTGGGGATCAGGCCTACCTAGAGAAAGTAAAATAAAAGCATTAAAAACAATCCCAAAACAAAAACCAAAATGAAATAGTTACACTGAATTTCTTAAAATCCAAGATAATGATAAAGAAGACATTACAACCTGGAAATAATGTTGTTTGACCACAGTGTAGGTGCCAGTTAGTCAGATATGGTGACAGATGTTTGAGCATATATATAAGCTGTATATCCCGCATATGATATAGGAGAGATATAATAATGGAAGCAATGGTATCTAACAGTGACAAGCCCTTGTCCTTGTGTCACAAAACTTAGATTACCAAGCAGTGGGAAAAAGGTGAGCGGAGATGGAGAGATAACACGGTAGGATCTACTGGTGATAGTAGTGTTGGGATTTCAGTAACTTTGTATGTCATTAAAATCATCAGTGTTAACCCTATTATAACCATGCTATTTATGCTAAAATTAAGTAATAAATTATAAATGAAAAGATAATGACCATATAAAAAGAAATTTGTAGACGCAGATACACCAGGCAGAGCAGCTACCAGCTCTCTCCATTGCACTCCCTACACTCCCTGACCACAAGGGGTCAGGGATGGAGAGCGACTTCTGGCCCAAGTCCACCATCCCAATAGAGCCTCAGAAGAACCCAGAGGAACCGCCCCCACCATGCTGGCAATGATTTTCATCATCCAGATTCCACAGCTCCTCAGAGCTCCACCCAAGAGAATAAGCCAATCTCAAACCCGGCTTGTCAGAAACCCACCCTACAGAGACCCACCCCTCAGAGGAAAGTATTTCAAGCCCAGGAATGTTTGAACCACAGGCGCAGATACATCAGGCAGAGATGCTACCAACTCTCCCTGTTGCACATGACCGCCTTGGCCACACAATTTATCTCCAAATTACCAAGAATATTCTACCCACCCCTCTAGAGAGCCCAGCAAGCTACTGAGAGTATATTGCCCGCACGGAAGAGCCTGGCAAGCTGTCTAACGAGATTCGATATGCCAAAACCAGTAATAACAATGTTAATTTCCCCGACCCTGAAAGAGCCCTAAATATGGCAGCACTAAGAAGGACAAACAAGGAGAGGCTAATAAAATATCAGGGCCAAACTAGGATGCCAAAGTGAAGAAGGAATACATGCTTTCAATACATGTACACTGGCATCAGAAGCATATATGGAGGACCTGTTGGTGCAAGAGCGAAAGATCAAGTATGACATCATTGGTCTAACTGAGATGAGGAGGCATCAATCACAACATGCCGCTTTTGACACCAGAGAAGAACTATTCCTCGGAACATGCAATGAAAGAGGCATCAGTGGTGTTGGTGTCCTTGTCAACATGAACCTGGCCATGAGTATTGATTCATTTGAATGCCTAACAAAACAGATAGGACAATTACATTTGAAGATATTTGGCCTACTGCCAGCAGTTTCTATGTTCGTTGTCTATGCACCAACATCCACATACAAGGAAGAAGAAATTGAGAAATTCTACATGGAACTGGAGAAGTTCTATAAAGAAGATCACACCTTCTACAAGATGATCACTTGATCACTTGAATCCCGTTATTCATCGATTTGCTCGAGGGCGCCAGTAACATTTCCATTGGAGCCTATCACGTGCTAATGTAGCCCAATGGCATCTGGTTGATTCAGGAATATGAAGTACCTCAAACCGTTCCTTCAGGGTCTTAACAAGGAAGTCTGACCATCTTGTAGGTGGGCTGCCACGTGATCTTTTGACATCCCGTGGGATCCAGTCGGTAATGGCTCTAGTCCAGCGGTTGTCTCCAAATCGCATTACATGTCCAGCCCATCTGATTTTTGATGCCTTGGCAAATGAGACAGCGTCCCTGATTCTGGAATAGCGACGGAGGTCAGAACTCTGGATGCCTTCTCTCACTTGAGTGAGGCGTGATATTCCAAGCATAGCTCTTTCGATTCCTCTCTGGGAGACCCAAAGAGCATTCTCATCCTGCTTTCATAGGGCCCAGGTCTCTGAGGCGTATGTTAATGCAGGGAGAATGGTGGAGTCAAAGAGATGTGCCGGGAGCTGGAGGTTCTTTGTCCTTTTAGCTATTTCTTCGATGCCTTTGAAGGCATTCCATGCCTCTCTCTGCTCCTGCACAGCTCAGGTTTTAGGTCGTTCATCATGTTGATTTCTCGACCTAGGTACACATAACTGCTGCATTCAGAGATGTTTGTTCCATTGAGAGTGAATGGGGCCTCTGGAACTAGTTCATTCTTCATAAACATTGTTTTCTTTAGATTCAGCTGTAGACCTATCTTTCCACATTCTCGGTCGAAGTCAGCCAGCATTTGTGCCGCTTGGCTAATGTTTGGTGTTATTAGAACAATGCCATCAGCGAAGCGGAGGTGGTGTAGATCCTGACCATCTATCTTCACTCCCATTCCTTCCCATTCTAATTGTTGCATGATGTTCTCGAGGGTGGGGCTGAAGAGTTTTGGTGAAATGGTATCACCCTGTCGAACCCCTCTTTTCACATTAATGATCACTTCTTTGTAGAATGGTGAGATCCTGGTGGTGAATCCGTAATACAGCTCATGAAGGATCTTGATGTATTGGGTTTGAACACCCTGTTTGGCTAGGGCTTCGATGACTGCTTCAGTCTCCATAGAATCAAAGGCTTTCTGTAAATCAATGAACATGAGACAGAGCGGCATCTTGTATTCCCTACAAACCTCGATGAGCTTGGTTACTGTGTGGATATGGTCGATTGTGCTGAATCCTTTCCAGAAGCCTGCTTGCTCGCATGGTTGTCCTTCATCTAGTGTTCTGCTAATCCTGTTCAGGATGACTCGTGTAAACAGCTTGTAGTTGACGGACAACAGGCAGATGGGGCGATAGTTGCCGATGTCGTGAATGTCTCCCTTCTTGAACAGTAGAACTGTCCTGCTGGTTTTCCATTGGGAGGGCACCTTGCATTCGGACAGGTAGCATGTGAAGAGCCGAGCTAGTGTATTGATGAGTACTGACGGCAGATTCTTGAAGTATTCGGGTCTTACTTTGTCTGGGCCTGGTGCTGTTCCCTTCTTTACCGACCGAGATGGCATGTCGGATTTCAGAAGGGAGAACATTGGGAATGACATATCCATCCTGTGGAATTTGGTATGTGGGCAGGTGGATGTGGCTATCAAAGAGATTTGAGTAGAAGTCCTGGATAATCTTCTCCATTGCCTTTCTGGAAGATGTGATAGATCCATCAGGGCGTCGGAGGGCAGTCATCTTGGTCTTATAGTTGGCGAAGGACAGGCGGGCGGTGCAAATGCTCTTCCCCGGCCTCTGCTGCATCTTCCAGTATTTCTGCTCTTCTGTCTTTGAGGACTGCTTTTATCGCTTCTCTGCACCGTTTAGCAAGCTTGGACGTTAGCATTTGGTCTCCTGAGGCTCGCGCCTTGCCACGTTGGTGAATGAGCTTGAAAGTTTCTGAAGACAGGCGTTCTTTTGTGTCTTTCTCTCTCTCGGCATTCTTTGCACAATCATGGAGGTGCTGAACCAGTCGGTTGTATTCTTCATCGATGTCGCCAATGATGGTATCTTCCCATGTTGCTGCAATGGTGCCAAAGAGTTCCCAGTTTGTGGTCGTTCTGGGAGTTCTCTTCTTAAACTTTGCAGCCTTTTCTCCCCATTGCAGGAAGTAGAATTTTGCACCGAAGGGGATGGTGGTCCGATCCTGTTTGGAATTTGGGGACAACAGCTGTCAGACAAAACCATCGATTGAAGATGATGTGGTCAATTTCATTGTGGAACTGTCTGCCAGGAGATTCCCATGTCCAACGTTTCACTTCAGCTTTCTGGAACTGTGAGTTCCCATGAATGGTCTTGGTGGACATGATGAACTCAGATTGTCTCTCACCCTGTTCATTCCATTCTAGGCCATGGGTCCCAATGTGGAGTTCTTCAGCCGATCTTCTTGGTCCTATCTTGGTATTAAAATCACTGACTATGATCTTGTAGAAGGTGTGATCTTTTTATAGAACTCCTCCAATTCCATGTAGAATTTCTCAATTTCATCTTCTTTGTATGTGGATGTTGGTGTGTAGACAATGAAGATAGAAATTGCTGGCAGTGGGCCACATCTCTTCAAGTGTAATCGTCCTATTCGGTTTGTTAGGTATTCAAATGAATCAATGTTTACGGCCATGTTCGTGTTGACAAGGACACCAACGCCACCGATGCCTCTTTCGTTTCATGTTCCAAGGAACAATTCTCCCCGTGTCAAATACAGCATGATGCAACTGAACGCCTCCTCGTCTCAGTCAGACCAATGATGTTGTACTTGATCTTTTGCGCTTGCAGCATCTGATCCTCAATATATGCTTTCGATGCCAGCGTATGTGCATTGAAAGTACAGACAATCATTTTAGTCCTTCTTTGTTTTGGCAGCCTAGGATGGCCATGAAATTTTATCAGGCACTGCTTGTTTGCCTTTCTTACTGCTACCATATTAAGGGCTCTTTCGAGTCAGGAAAATAAACATTTCTGTTACTGGATTTGGCATATCGAACACGCATCAGACAGTTTGCCAGGCTCTGCCATGTGGGCGCTATATTCTCATTACTTTGTGGGGCTCTCTCAGAGGGGTGGGTAGAATATTTAAGGTAATTTGGAGGCCGATTTACTACACGATGTGTCAGTGACTTTAATGCCAAGATGATAATCAGTGATTTTAATGCCAATATAGGACCGAGAAGATAGGCGGAAGAACCCCAATCAGGACCCAGGGCCTAGAATGGAACGAACAGGGTGAGAGACTATCTGAGTTCATCATGTCGAACAAGACCATTCATGGGAACTTACAGTTCCAGAAGAGTGAATCGATACATTGGACATGGGAATCTCCTGGTGGACAGTTCCACAATGAAATTGACCATATCATATTAAATTGACAGTTATGTCTGACTGACTGATGTTGCTATTGTCCTCAAAATTCCAAACAGGATCGGACCACCATCTCCTTTTGTGCAAAATTCTACTTCATGGAATGGGGAGAAAAGGCTGCAAAGTTTAAGAAGAGAACTCCCAGAATAACCACCAAATGGGAACTCTTTTGCACCATTGTGGCAACATGGGAAGATGCCATCATTGATGACATCAATGAAGAATACAACCGACTGGTTCAGCACCTCCATTATCATGTGAAGACTGCAGAAAGAGAGAAAGTCACAAAAGGATGCCTGTCTTCAAAAACTCTCGAGCTCATTCCGAACATGGTAAGGCACAAGCCTCAGGCAACCTTAAGCTAATGTCCAAGCTCACAAAGCAGTGAGGAGAAGCAATAAAGGAAGACCTCAAAGAGAGAAGAGCTGTAATGCTGTGGTATATGTATATATCTAAACCACAGAGCCAGCCACACTGTAAGCAAGAAATTCCAAACTACAACAACCAAACTTAAAAAAAAATAGTACTTACAAAGGAGGCAGGTGGGGGGGTGGGAGGAAAACTGGGGACATTGGTGAAGGGAAGTCAGCACTTTCTTTGGGTAGCAGGAAAGACATGAAATGTTTCATTGTCTGTTTTATCCAAAGCCAAATGCATACACTTCACTCTGCACTGTAGTTTCCCCAAGCTCTGTATGTCTAGTGTTCAACAAGACAGATAGTGGCTGACTTAGGTGATACTAGTGCTTTAGTTAGGGGGTCTTTCCAATTCACGGGCATAAAAGGACTGTTCAGCACAGTTCTATACTAAAGAGCGGCCACACACATGACTAGGCAAGTTCTCAGAGACAATACTCCCAAACTGAGAAGTAGATATCAAATGAGTTTTGAAAGAGCAACTTCTTCAATTTCTTTGTGATATAATATTGGAAAGATTTCTGGATGGAGCATCTTGCCATTTTGTTAAAAGTAAGCTGACACAGTTCTTCCCACACAGTATTATCGACATGCACTACTCTAGAATATTTATTAGGAGTATTCAGTGAGCTATAAATCACCAGGGAAGCTCAGGATTAGCAAGATATTAATGTTTAACTGCATGAGATTACCATTAGTTTTATCTTTTAAATTATTACAGTTTATAAAGACAGTCACATAATTTCAGTTTAAATGTCCCTCAAGTCATCATTTTATTATAACTGAATCTTGCTGTTATCTGGAACTTTATAGAGGGAAAAAGTACAGATTGAGTAGTACAAGTCTATTTCTCTATGATTATGATGTATTCCATCTATTTCAGGAAATACTTTAGACATGGAATTCTTATAGCAGGAGCCACACTAGGTGGATAAAGTCACATGTCGATGAGAATGTTACCAGGTGCAAATAAAATAATACTCAAATAGTGTAAACAATGTGAGTTTAAGGTCTGCATGTAGTCTCAGGGCCAGAATTACTACAGAATTAAACACAGCACATTTTAAGTCAGAAAAGGGCCTTTACAAATTAGCTTTTAAAACCTTAAAAATTAGATTCAAAACACCCATCTGACTAACAGCAATGTTCCTTTATTCTCATAATCTGTTCTCATTTAGGATTTCTGTCCTCTGTTTATCATAGTAGGTTCAACTGATTCATTTTTCCCATCAAATAAGAGATTATGATTTTCATTGTCTATCCACTTATTAAGGAATACCTTATAAGTATCTAATTTATCTGGAAGTCACCCAGCAAAGTTACTGTGCTCTGGACACATCTCTTCGATCCACCATTTTCCCTGCAATAACATACGTTTCAGAGACCTGGGCCCTACGAAAGCAGGATGAGAATGCTATTTGGGTCACCCAAAGAGCAATCAAAGAGCTATGCTTGGAATATCACGCCTCACTCAAGTGAGAGAAGGAATCCAGAGTTTCGACTTCCATCGATGATCCAGAGACAGGGGAGTGACTTGGAGATGACCGCTGGATTAGAACTGTTACTGACTAGATCCCACGGGATGTCAAAAGATCACGTGGCCGCCCACCTATAAGATGGTCAGACTTCTTCATCAAGACTCTGAATGAACGGTTTGAGGCTCTTTGTATTCCTGGAGCAACCAGATACCATTGGGGTGCACTGGCACGTGATAGGGACAAATGAAAACATTACTGGCACCTGCTCAAGCAAATTGACAAATAACAGGATGTCAAGTGATCAAGTGATCAGCAAGGTAAAAATCTAAATTTTCAGTCTTTAGGGTAAGTTGATTGAAAATATCTTGTAGGAGAAATACACATATATGAACACACATATTCTGCTGTGGGATGCCTTGCAGTGAGGCCAAAAAATACTAGTGGCTCTTTACTAAATGAAGTAATATATCAGAAGAGCCTGAGATGAAGTACAGCGGGTAAAGCACTTGCTTTGCACTCAGCTGACCTGGGTTTGATTCCTGGCATCCAGTATGGGCACTGCCAGGAGTGATGCCTGAGGGCGGAGCCATGAATAATTCCTGAGCATCCCTGGATGAGTCCCAAAAACACAAAACAAAAATAATAGAATCCCTACTTAAAGACTGACAAATTTACCTTTGAAAATGGTAGAAAGGAACTTTCTATATAAGTTTTATTGCTTTAAAGAATCTTCCAACTTTGATGATTCTACAGAGTGTGTCTATATCAGAGGTTCCACTATTTCCTATAGCCTACATCTGGCTTTTCCAGACAGAAAAGTACAAAGCATTCCTTCCCCTGGAAATCTGTCTTCTCTCAGTGAAGAAAAAAGAAAGCATTCTGCAGTTGTATCAGACTTTTACCCCTCACCTCCCAGTCCTGTAGTGACCCTGACCTGGAGCACTACTATTTGTTAAGAGAAATTACTCCTAGCTTAAATTGCTGCCAGTAAAAGCATCAGTGTGCCTTGAGGAGGTGTGGTCTGTGCTCTTAGCTAAAAAGGCCGGTCAATCTTTTTTTCCTTCTCTGTACAATTTTTCTTCAAAAAAATTTATTGACTAAGCAATATTTGAAATACTAAGAATAAAGCAGTGCAAAAAAACCCAGAATGTATGGAATTTACAAAGAAAGTTTCATTGTTTGAAAACAGTCATAAATCTATAGTTTATACTACGTGAGGTGATTTTGGCTAATTATTTAATATATGAGATCTAATAATAGGATTTGGCATCAAATACATGAGAAAATAAAAATGCTCATTTTAACTCTTATAAAAGTTGAACAGAGAAAAAGAAGATGGATTTATTTAGATGAGATTACTATCATATATTGATAGAAAGCATGGCTAAAGTAATAAAGGTAATGTTAATGATAATACTTAATCCCTGAGTGATGAGTGAAATGTAGTATCGTATCACTGTATCACTGTCTTCCGTTATCATCGATTTGCTCGAGCGGGCACCAGTAACATCTTCATATGTCCTGTCTCATGCGAGTAGTATCCTATAGTTATCTAGTATGTTGATAAAAAGAGTTTTTATAATCCTTGGGACTGGAGAGAGTATAGTGAGTAGGGTGCTTGCTTTGTATGTACCCGACCTGGATTCCACACCCACATCCTATATGGTCCCCCGAGCACCACCATGAGTAAATCCTGAGTGCAGAATTGGAGTAACCCCTGAGCATTGCTGCGTATAACCCAAAATCTAAAAAAGAAATATTAAAAAGACAAAAAGGGTTTTATACTCCGTAATGATAAGAGTATAACTTGTCTCTGGTTCTTGTTTCCATCTTTAAAACCCCATGACAGGCTCATCAACCAGGTGGGTTGGTGACCTAACCATCATTCAGGTGAGTTCATCCACCTGAATCACTTCTTTTTAAAATGAAATACTGATGTTTTCCTAGAATTAAACAGATTATTACATATAGGTAGCAAGTTTCCAATAACCACAATAGCATCTGTGGTTTTGATGTTCAGTTACCACCAAAGTCTCTATGTTACTTGAGGTTTGCTTCTTCCTTCTTCTCCTCCACAGCCCTCTAACTCCATAGAAATCTCACATTTATAACTTAATACCAAGGATTTTCCCAGCATTCAATACTGTTTATTCCCTTGTGTTGCTGCTTTTGTGCTACAGATGGATAAGGTCATCTAGTTCTTGTCCAACAACTTCTGATTTTCCTGCTCTGAGCTCTTGTTACCAATAGCCCACGTGTGTTTATGAAAGGAGGGTCTCAGCTACTGGCATTGTGATGGAACTCCATTCCGTTTAAGAATAGGGCTCTCCCGCCTCCATGCTGGTGGGCATAACTATGGGCTCATAACCTCCGCAACCAGATGAAATGGACAAAGGACAGACTAGACGCACAGTTGCACTGGTCTCTGCAAGAGACCTCGATAACAACATAGGCTAGGACCAGGTCCTTCCCAGGATCTTTTACAAACAAGCACACTTCTTTGTGAGCCACACCTGAAAGTGCTCAAAAACTACTCCTAGCTCTTTGTTTGGGGTTCTTGGTGAACCACACAATGCTAGGAATGCAATACAAGCCTTATGCATGCAAGACCATTGCTCTGCAATAGTTACATCTGGGGCCCTCATTATAAAATTCTTAACTACCACCTCAGTGGGTACAAAGAACACAAATTTTTCTTCTTGGTTTCCTTTTCATAGATTATAAAAAAAGACCACAAAGAAAGGAAAAATGATTATTTTTTTATTTAATCTGATGCTTACTGTAACAAATTTTTAATATACTTACCTTACAATTCCTGTAATTTGCTATATCGGAAATACTTCATTGAAAAGTAAAAAAGCCAAAGTGTATATTAATAATCATAAATATTTCATCTGGAGGGAAAACTTAGAAGCCACTTAGAGTATTACACCATTTACAATATTTATTATTGAAAACAAAAAGGAAAAGGTTTTATAACATTTATTCATGGATCCATGAAATATTGGCATGGAAAGGAATTGTAATTGTCAGGGAAGTCAGCAGGTGTGATTGACTTTCTCTTCAAGTAATAATTTTTTGTTTTAATGCAATTGCCAATTTTAAAAAACAAAATTAGAAAATACAATCAAAATAGCCATTTTCAGCACCTCATAAAGAGTTCATAAGTGTGAACCCATATTTCTATGACAACCATCAACATAGTCTCAGGAAAAGTCAGTTGGGGTTCCACGGGGTCTGTACTACCCACTCAGTCACTCTGTGTTTATTTTCTGTCACTGAGCAGCAAATCAGCACAAACTTAGCAACTTAGCACCTATACACATTTATTAGCTACTTAGTTCAACAGTTTACCTGCATGGGTAGAGTCTCTGCTGCTCTCACAGAAATGCAATCAGGTATCAGGCAGGTTGACCTCTGCTGTAGGGAATCTTGGGAGGAATTTGCTTCTCTGCTCAGTCAGACTATTGGCAGGATTCAGGTCCTTCTGATCATAGGACTGTAGCCCTAAATCTTTCGTTGCTTCTCAATCATGGGCAACTGCTAGTCTCTCTCCTGCAACTCTCCGTCAGCAGAACTAGCGCAGAATCTCTTTCATTTGAATCCTAATCCTTCTTATGCCTTGAAGATCTTTAAATTATTCTCCTGAGACCACTTAGACAAAATCTTGTGCCTTTTTAAGAATTCATATGATCGATTTACAACTACACAGCCAATCTTATTTTATTTATTTTGCTTAATGTATATATATAATAGATTGGCTGTTATTATATAGTATATATATATATATATATATATATATATATATATATATATATATATATATTGCTTTTTGAGTTCACACCTGCCAATACTCAGGGTTACTCCTGACTCTGCACTCAGGAATTACTCCTGGTGATGTTTGGGGACCCTGAAGGATGCTAGAGAATTAAACCCAGGTTGGTTGTATGCAAGGCAAACACCTACTCTGTAGACTATCACTCTGGCCTCAATCAGTTTATAGCCAACTGATTAAAAACCTTAGAAACATTGTTAAGTTATTTTTTACCATTAAAAGAAACAGAATAATATAATAATATAGAAATAATATTAAATATAACATAGCAACAATAATAGAAATAAAGAGATTTTATTTAGACTTGTGTGTCCACGGCAGTTAGGGTTCTCATGGCCAGCTACCATGTTATTAAACAAGTGTACAAGAGGTAGCACCTTGAAAACTCAGGTTACTAGGAGGAGTAAATAATGCACCTATGAAACCTCTGAGATTTGATTGAGTGGAACACGTGAATGTGTGCCCTGTGCCCCACAGTGAGACATGTGACTGCATGTTCCATGATCCAGCAGTGGAACATGTGAATGTTCACCGTGTAACCCAGCAGTGGAACATGTGAATGTGTGCTCTGTGACTCAACAGTGGAACATGTGAATGCACCCCCATGACCCAGGTTGGAACATGTGAATGTATGCCCTGTGACCCAACAGTGGAACATGTGAATGGTCACAGTGTGACCCAACAGAGGAATATGTGCTCCCTGTGACCCAACAATGAACATGTGAATGTTCACCGGTAACCCAACAGTGGAACATCTGAATGCACACCCTGTGACCCAACAGTGGAACATATGAATACCCCTCCGGGATACAACAGTTGAAAATGTGAATGTATGCCCTGTGACCCAACAGTGACCCAACAGTGGAACATGTTATCGCGTGCCCTGTGATCCAACAGTCAAACCTGTGAATGTGCACCACATGACCCAACAGTGGAACATGTGAATGTGCGCCTGTGACTCCAACAGTGGAACATGTGAACGTATGACCTGTGACTCAACAGTGGAACATGTGAATGTGCACCCTGTGACCCAACAGTGGAACATGTGAATGTGCGCCTGTGACCCCAGTGGAACATGTGAATGTGCCTCTGTGACCCCAGTGGAACATTTGAATGTGCGCCTGTGACCCCAGTGGAACATGTGAATGTGCACCCTGTGACCCCAGTGGAACATGTGAATGTACCCCTGTGACCCCACAGTGGAACATGTGAATGTGCGCCCTGTTACCCCAGTGGAACATGTGAATGTGCCCCTGTGACCCACAGTGGAACATGTGAATGTGCACCCCTGTGACCCCACAGTGGAACATGTGAATGTGCACCTTGTGACCCCAGTGGAACATGTGAATGTACCCCTGTGACCCCACAGTGGAACATGTGAATGTGCCCCTGTGACCCCAGTGGAACATGTGAATGTGCACCCTGTGACCCCAGTGGAACATGTGAATGTGCCCCTGTGACCCCACAGTGGAACATGTGAATGTGCCCCTGTGACCCCAGTGGAACATGTGAATGTGCACCCTGTGACCCCCACAGTGGAACATGTGAATGTGCCCCTGTGACCCCACAGTGGGACATGTGAATGTGCACCCTGTGACCCCAGTGGAACATGTGAATGTGCACCCTGTGACCCCACAGTGGAACATGTGAATGTGCCCCTGTGACCCCACAGTGGGACATGTGAATGTGTGCCCTGTGACTCAACAGTGGAACATGTGAATGTGCACCCTGTGACCCAACAGTGGAACATGTGAATGTACCCTGTGACCCCACAGTGGAACATGTGAATGTGCCCCTGTGACCCCAGTGGAACATGTGAATGCCTGCCCCTGTGACCCCAGTGGAACATGTGAATGTGCGCCTGTGACCCAACAGTGGAACATGTGAATGTGCCCCCTATGACCCCAGTGGAACATGTGAATGTGCCCCTGTGACCCACAGTGGAGCATGTGAATGCCCCCTGTGACCCCAGTGGAACATGTGAATGTGCACCCTGTGACTCAATGGTGGAACATGTGAATGCTGCCCTGTGACCCCAGTGGAACATGCGAATGTGCACCTGTGACTCAACGGTGGAACATGTGAATGCCTGCCCTGTGAACCCAGTGGAACATGTGAATGTGCACCCCTGTGACCCCAGTGGAACATGTGAATGAGTGCCCTGTGACTCAACGGTGGAACATGTGAATGCCTGCCCTCTGATCCAACAGCCGGACATTTGAATGCATGCCGTGTGATCCAACAGTTTATTCCTTTTATATATTCAAATGAATGCATATGAAATGCACTTTTAAATGTTAATAAAGATTCAGGGGATATGTTTTGTGATTTTGTGTCTCATGAAAAATTTAGTGATAAATTTTATTTTCTAAGCTTTACTGTTGTTTATGGATAATGTTAACATCACATCCTTTTGAACATTTTAAATATTCCTGGCATATTTTTTAATTTTCCTAATTTACATATAACAAGAAAACCTTAGGAAAATATTGTAAAGTGGACCTGGTGATGTAACACTGTTGCTGATCATGGTTCATGTTTAATAATAATGATCTTGCCTTGCATCCTGTTGATGTTTTAGCTGGAGATAAACCCTTTCTCACTTATAAAATATTTTAAAACAAAGGTGGAAAAAATATGGATTCCAAGCATAATACTCAATGTCAAAATGTTTTGATATTAATGATAGAGTTTCTTTTTTTTAATGTTTTTTGCTCACAGGTTTTTACAGAAAAAAACCTACAACCCCCCCACCCCCCGATGTTTAATGTTTTGAACTCTCATCAAAGTACTCATTACAAAAATGTTTGCTAAATCAATGAAAAAAATTTTTCCAATTATTCTGTTCACAAGATAAGATATTGGGATACAGTAGACTTGCACTGCGGTGCTCAATATCTGAGACTCTAAACAGTGCTTTCTACAAAAAATTTAATCACTTGATCACTTGACATCCTATTATTAGTTGATTTGCTTGAGTGGGTGCCAGTAACATGTCCATTTGTCCCTGTCATGTGCCAGTGTAGCCCAATGGCATCTGCTTGCTCCAGGAATACAAAGAGCCTCAAACTGTTCCATCAGAGTCTTGATGAAGAAATCTGACCATCTTGTAGGTGGGCGGCTATGTGATCTTTTGACATCCTGTGGGATCCAGTCGGTAATGGCTCTAGTCCAACAGTTGTCTCCAAGTTGCATTACATGCCCAGGCCATCTGATTTTCGATGCCTTGGCCAATGAGACAGAGTTCCTTACTCTGGATCATAGAGGTTGGAACTCCACATTCCTTCTCTCACTTGAGTGAGGTGTGATATTCCAAGCATAGCTCTTTCGATTCCTCTTTGGGAGACCCAAATAGTGTTCTCATCCTGCTTTCATAGGGCCCAGGTCTCTGAGGCGTATTTTGATGCAGGGAGAATGGTAGAGTTGAAGAGATGTGCCCGGAGCCGGAGGTTCTTTGTCCTTTTTAGCTATTTCTTCGATGCTCTTGAAGGCATTCCATGCTGCTATCTTCCTCCTGCACAATTCAGGTGCTACGTCGTTCGTCATGTTGAGTTCTCGACCTAGGTACACATAGCTGCTGCATTCAGAGAGGTTTGTTCCATTCAGAGTGAATGGAGCATCTGGAACTAGTTTGTTTTTCGTGAACATTGTTTTGTTGAGATTCAGCTGTAGACCTATCTTTCTACATTCACCGTTGATCAGCCAGCATTTGTGTCACTTGGCTAACATTTGGTGTTATTAGAATGATGTCATCAGTTAAGCGGAGTTGGTGTAGTTGCCAACAGTCTATCTTCACTCCCATTCCTTCCCATTCTAATTACTGCATGATGTTATTGAGGGTGGCACTGAAGAGTTTCAGTGAAATGGTATCACCCTGCTGAACCCTCTTTTGACATCAATGATCACTTCCTTGTAGAGTGGGAGTTGTTGAATGACAGGCCTAGCTAGCCTGGGAGCTTTTCTGTTTAGTCTATTTCATCTATCCACTCACAGTTTAATCTATTTACATGTTCTTAAGCCATGCGATCTCTTCTGAGTAAACACAGATGGAGGGTGTGGCATTCAGAAGTCAGCTTGTCTCTGAATGAGTAACTTCTGTATCACTGTCTTACCATTGTTCATCGATTTGCTTGAGTGGGCACTAGTAACATCTCCATTAGTCCTGTCACAAGCAAGTGCAACCCAAGGGCATCTGCTTGCTACAGGGACAGGAGGAGCCCAAAACCATTCTTCAGGTTATGGAACTGAGGTCCATAATAGTTACTAGTCTTTGGCATTAAAAAGTAAATAAAACATGGTAGCTTGCCAGGCTTTACCGTGTAGGTGGTATAGTCTCAGTACAAGGCTCTCAACCTGAGCATTTACTGATGAAACTTAAAGAGGGAAGATCAGGTTTTCTCTTGGATGGAGCTCTGAGGAACTATGGAATCTGGATGTTGAGAATGACTAACTGCATGATGTGTGGTTTGCTCTGGCTTCTTGCCAGGCTTACTGGTATCAGTTAAAACATGTCTATAACTGTTTACTATGTATAAATGTGAAAGAAATTGGGAAGAACCTTATGCAAAAATTCAGTATCCTATAAAAATATTGCGCGGCCTCAAAGCAGCCACGCGCCAAAGGACATGTGGGTCTGGTGTGGGTGGGTCTCTCTCTTCTGGGGCAACTGGCATGGAGGTGGAGGAAAGGGCAGAGCCCAAAACTCTACTCCGAGTCCGGCCAGCATGGTCTCTCCCCGGTCATGAGAGCAAGCCCTTGGAACAATGTTGGACTCAGCCAGGTGATGGCCGAGTCCCTTACCGGGAGGTCAGCTCCATGGGTTGCTTCCACCTGGGGTCGGCCGAGCAGCGCAGCTGTGAGTAACTTCTGACTATTATATATCTACCATGACTTCTATGTTATCTAGATTGGGCACAGCTACTCTTTATACCCACTGGTCCCAACGTGGGACCGTTAGAATTTTTTTAAGTTTTTTATTATACCACCGTGAAATATACAATCACAAAGGTGTTCATAATTGGTTCTTGGTAATACATTACCAGAGACTACAACCCTGGCTACATTGAGACTATTTCTTAAGATTATAGGAATGACCATACTAGTTTGCCCTCAAGCAAGGCAAGCATGACCCTTTCAGAATATAGAGAACAAAATACAGATAACAAGAAGGACCGTGTGGGTACTATCTAGATACATGAAGCCCATGAAATGAAGATGTATTACTTTATACCAGGCCCCCCTTCTTTCTCCAGTGTTTTACATAAGAGATAATCTCGGAGTAAGGGATTATCTCTTTGGCATAATCATTTGTTTAGACCTATAGTAGGGTGTGGCTCCACCTTCTATACTCTTCTACTCTCTAGAAGATGTTTAGTTGATCTTTGTTGACAGGACTCTCCCTGAAGTTAGGATTACTGTGGTGTATATACGGGGACTGACTTGAGGTACTGTTTCCTCTCTGGTGGGATCCACTTTGGTGGGACTCTCTCTGGTGGGATCCTCCTTGGTAGGAGACTGGGCCCTCATGTATGGTCTAAATAATTCTGACCAGAGCTAGAGGTCTTCCATTATATTGGATTTTGGTGGTAGAGCTTGTTGTACTATTAAAAGCCTTCTGGTATTGTTCTGGACTAGTGAGTTTTCATCCGTTACCCAGGCAGCTTTGGAGGTAGAAGAGAACTTCTGTCCTGATACTGTTGGGGACCCCAGCGGCCCGTGACAATTTACTACATTTCCTTCTCAACATTTATCTTTTTTGCTTTGTTTACTTTGTTTTTTTTCTGGATTCTTCTTTCTTTTTTTTTTTTTTTTACAATTAAAAAGTTCATGTTTGGGTTTTGGTCATACAGTGTTTCAGCACCGTCCCTCCACCAGTGCCCATCTCCATACAAATAAAAGATATACGTTAAAAAGTTCTGTTTGGGTTTTGGTCATACAGTGTTTCTTTCTTTACTTTGAAGCAGATGTATGTATACATTGTTTTTAAAATAATAATAATAATTACTGTCACTGTCACTGTCTTCCTGTTCAGCATCGATTTGCTCGAGCGGGCCCCAGTAACATCTCCATATGTCCTGTCTCATGCTAGTAGAGCCCAAGGGCATCTGCTTGCTCCAGGAACACAAAGAGCCTCAATCCATTCCGGAATGAGGTCTATAATTATTACTGGTATTTGGCATATCAAATACAACACGGGTAGCTTGCCAGGCTCTGCTGTGCAGGTAGCATACTCTTGTAGTCATCTCTAAGTCCAGCATTTATTGATGAACCACGCGGCCAAGCGGCCGTGCAAGCCAGGCTGTGATAGGCTGGTCAGCTGGGTGGAATTCTGACGAGAGAGAAGTCCGGATGTGGAAAATGGAGGCCCTCATGGAGTGGGGGGGTCATCTGGCTTGTTGCAAGCTTCTGCTGGGGTGGCGGGCCAGGGCTAAAACCCGCCATCCCTCCTGGGCACCTTGTGAGTGGCTGGGCACAGGGAGAGCAAGTAGCAGCTCTGCCCCAAGTCTGTGAGTCTCTGGCCCAGCATACCTGAGCCGGATTTAAAAAAGACTGCTGCAGGGTGGAACTCGATGAGCCGGGCAGTGATAGGCTGGTCTTCTGGGTGGAGTTCTGAGACTCACAGACATGGGGGCAGAGCTGCTACTTGCTCTCCCTTTGTGCCCAGCCGCTCACAAGGTGCCCACGAGGGATGGTGGGTTCTAGCCCTGGCCTGCCACCCCAGCAGAGCCTTGCAACAAGCCAGACGACCCCCTACTCCATGAATGCCTCCATTTTCCACATCCAGACTTCTCTCTCATCAGAACTCCACCCAGCAGACCAGCCTATCACAGCCCGGCTCATCAAGGTCCACCCTGCAGCAGTCTTTTTTTAAATCCGGCTCAGAACTCCACCCAGCAATAATAATTATTATACATAATAAATGTCTAATTGCAACTATGTATATCAAGGTATAAGTGTTTCTTAAGATCGACTTACATTCTACAAGTTTTCTATGGAGAGAATTCTATTGCCTAGAAATTGTACTTGATTCTTGCCTTCCCCCAGAAAGTTGCCGCTTTTGCTTTATGCTTCAAATAAAGCAAAAAATAAATTTGTGTAGATGCCACTTTCCCACCTCTTATAATTTTTTCCTGGCATAAATCAGAACAGGGACCTGAATTCCCGTTCTCTCTCATTGCTGTAAGGTTGGCACTGCGGCAATGTTTCTTGGGGGGTCTCAGTATCTCTATGGATATCCAATCCCCAAGCAAGTTACATCCTTGGCAGTCAGCTCAGCTGTGAACATCCACAATTACGACCTGAGGTGAGGGAATCCAGCAGGCAGAAAGTACTGTTGGCAATTCAATTATGAGGGAATGGAAGAAGAGAAAACTATACTTTGACACTCGGTGTTTTTGATTTATCAGAAGTTATAACCAATTGCCATACAGGATATTATAGTGTAATCCTGTGCAGAGACTAAAGCCTTCGATCTGGCAGGTTCTATGACACATATATGACATTGTCTTTACTCTTTTTCTTTGTGCCTTGTACAAAAAATTAAGTCGAAACAGGAGCTAATGTTGCACTGGCTAAAATTTGTGATTTTATGACCCTGGATTCAAGGAATCAAACAACACCCACATCAGGTTTTGCTTCTGACTTAGCCCTCATCCATTCTGTGAAAAATTTCTCTTACTTTCCCTCGTCTGCAGGTGTTTAAAAGATTGAAGAATGCTGACATAAGAAATCTACTTGGGGAACCAGAGAGAAAGCATAGTGGTTAAGTCATATGGTTTGCATGTGGAAAATCCCATTGGATCCCTGATGCCACAGGCACTGGCAGGACAGCCCATAACTGACCCCATTGAGGAACACAGGCACTGATGGTATAGCACACACCTGCCACTACAGGACCCAGGAGACACCGAAACTCTGGCCTGGTTGACCAAGAGCTTCTAAGAAGCACCCAGGGCCTCCAGAGTGACAATTAAGGTAGCATTGGCCCTCAAAAAATGGCTAGTACCCATTGGCTGAGATTTTATAACTGTGATTTAAAATCTCTTAGACTCATCAAACCTGTTCTCTGACATGTTTTTTAATATACACAAACTGTATGGAAAGAAGGGAGACTTAAAATATTTGGAAGGATTCTGCTCTTCAAATTATGTTCTTTTATGATTTCATTATTAGGTCAAGTGCTTTCCTGCTTAACTTTAAATTTTCTATATTTTTTTAAAATCTAGGTACACTTTTTTTTTGCTTCCCCCAAAAGAAAAGCAATAGTGCTCTGCTTCACATACATTTTTTATGAGCTAAATATTTTGTGGAATATGTATTTGATACTCAAACTTTTGCAAAATTCATTGTAAGACATAACTTTAATTAGATTTAAATTTAAGGCATTTTGATAGCAACCTGTACATGTAGTTTTCAAACATATTTTTCTTGCTCAAGTGTAGGGAATTTCACTTGAATTTCAATGGCTTTAGGCTTTCATTTTACTCCCTTCCCCATTCAGATTCAGAGCATCTATCTAAAAAATAACTGATATATTTTAAATTTTGTTCATGTTTTTGTGTAATGACTATTTTGTCATTCTAAAGATGAATGTTATAGTTCTCAGGAGAGCTCAAACAGAACACCTGAATCAGATTACTAGAAAGATTAATTGATTATGATTAATCTCTCTATAGATAGATAACTAATTATAGAATTTGATAGATTAGAATATAAATATTAGCTTTAATAAAAATCACTTGTATCATTTATCTTCCCATTATTCATCGACTTGCTTGAGTGGGGCACCAGTCGCTTCTCATTTGTTGGGAATGAGGTCCATTATTGTTACTATTTTTGGCATATCAAATACACCACGGGTAACTTTCCAGGCTCTGCTGTGGCTCTGGATTCATCCCAGGGGGCCCAGTCTTTTTCTATGTTAGACCATCAAACATCCAGGGTCCCCCCGGGGCAGAGCCCTGGGTGGAGACAAGCCTATCTCCTGTCTGCCACTTGCCGGTGTAGCTGGGCACCTCAGCCACACCAGAAACATCTCAAGGGTACAAATACAGAGGGTACAAATACAGGTTCAAATGTCTGTATTTGTACCTCGAGGGCACACATACAGAGTTCAGATGTTTAAATGACTTAACATTTGCAGGAGAAGGCTGAGGATAGGAGAAGGCTGGTTCCAAGTTTTCTAGAAGTTTTAAGGGACTTATACAGTATTTACAGATTCACCAGGGTCCTTAAGAGCAATGCATAAACCCTGTTTGTCATTTTTTTGTAATGATAAAATAAATATTGTACAGTCCTCAATATCGGTGATACAGAATCAACCCTTTGGGGGAAGCCAAAATATAATGTGGATGTGTGGATTTGTGATTACAGAATTGAACAGATATAATTAGGCATGTAACTTAAATGTATAGTGGCTTAGAGTTCATCCAAATTCATTTATTTATACAGCAATAGCAATATTGTTGCCAATCATTCTTATATTCTGAAAGGCAATGAGCTTAATACTCACTTTGGAATTTGGTTTATGATTTTCATTTTATACACAATCTTCATTTTAAGTGATAGTCCTCATTGTGTCTGTGCCCACATCCCTAGTTTTTAATAATAGGGTTTATAGGCTTGACAGATTTCTGTTTCTTCTATGTGACACCGCTTGTCTCTATTTGATCTCTTCTGATTAGATTTCATAGTGAATTCTCCCAGTAAAATCTATTTTGCTGATTTCCAAACTCTTCTAACTTGTTTCATTTCAACATATAGTTACTGACAAGCAGCAGGTGTTGCTTGGATAATCAAGATAGTGAGTATCCATTCAAATTTTGATAGCACGTTTCCGCAGAAATGTAAGCAAGTATCTATGAGTCCAGCAAAAGACTTGCCAATTAAAAAATTTCATCCACTTGTGAATATTTTTCACATTCCTGTCATTTTCCCATCATGCCTTATTTCCTTTCAACACAGATGTTCTGAAAAGAATTATAAGAATTCTAGGAGTTTTCGCATAAAAGATGCTGCTTGAGACCTACATCATCAAACATTCATTGATTCCTGAGAATATGATGATCAACTCAATCAGGAAATTTTGTTAAAGTCATAGAGATGAGACAATTTGACTTAATTCTCCTTTGAACTCTAAAAGAAAAAGAACATTTAAAAAAATCTATATAACATGAATAACAAATTTTATTTTTGATCTATCCTTTTAATGATATTGTCTTTATTTCTAAGTTGTGATCATTCATTATAGAAATAATCTGTGGTTTGGTTCTAAATAAATTGACAGATTACTTTAAGTATAAAGTAAACTTTTTGAATGTTACAATATAAAATCCAATTGCTCCTTTAGTAAAGGTTAAAGTAAGTGAGCAATTGCTTTTCCAAACTTATGGGTGAGATTCACTTGTATCACTTGTTTCCCATTGTTCATCGATTTGCTCGAATGGGCACTAGTAATGTCTCCATTAATTGGGAATGAAGTTCATTATTGTTACCGTTTTTTTGTATATCGAATATACCACGGGTAGCTTGTCAGGCTCTGCTGCTCTGCCGTGGCTCTGGGTTCACCCCAGGGGGCCCAGTCTTTTTCTATATCAGACCATCAACCATCCAGTGCCCACATGGCAGAGCCCTGGGTGTGGACAAGCCTGTCTCATGTCTGCCACCTGCCAACAAAGCTGGGCACCGCAGCCTCAAGGGGCAGGGAGATTATCATGCAAAAATTGATACATTCTAACCCTTCTTTTCTTTGTCATTCTGATATTATTACTCAACTTACAAGATGTGATAAAGTAGAATTTAGGTGATCAAAATGTGCTTTACGTAATTTCATTTTCTTCCGACTTAGACACGAGGCAAATTCTTATGTCAGTTTTCAACTAAGATGAATAGATCTAAAAGATCAAATTTTTAAAAGAATGAAAAGGTCAGAGAAGTAAGTCAAAGATCTGCTCTAAAGTTAAACATAATGCATATTAACTCCAGGAGTGTCAGAAAGAAAATGACTTTTGCCCTAAGGATAGTGATAGTCTGATTCAAATGATCTCAAACTTTGATCACAAGGCCAAATGAGAGAAAGAAAACATTGGAAAAACAGCATTCAAGACCAGTAGCCTTCATTAGCATACTCAGGATGTAGGGATTGAGTGATTGAACTTTCCACAGTGGATAGTTCATGGAAGCACAGAGGGAAGTATATCTGGTTGTCTGATCCCAGGAACATGAAATCTGTAGAAATTAAAGTACCGGGAGGTGTTAAGGAAGGGTAGAGCTAAATATCCAAACCACAGACTCACCAGCACTGAAATCTCAAGAACCAAACTTTAGTAGCTAAAGTTAAAAAGGGCCTGTCAAGATGGCACACTGGGGCTGGGGTGGGGTCGGTGGGTAGAAGAGAGAACGTAGGAACACTGGTAGAGGGTCCTTGACACTGGTGAATTGGTTGGGGGGAGCATTGTATGTCAAACATCCAACAATCAATGACTTTGTAGCTCACTTCAAAGGACTTTTATAAAAAAAAGATTGGAAACAAGAAAGAAATTTGAATACCAGAAATATACATAGTAATTCAATAGCAAAACAATTATAAGACAAAACAAGTAATGCGGTCTTCTCTGTCTTAGCAAAGGAGAGGTACAGATAATAAAGGAGAAGAGAAGAGAAGGGAGGCACTTGGTGAATATTGATGGACTTAGGTAGAAATACTGTGAAGCTGGAATGGTGCTACAGTGGGTAGGGCATTTGCCTTGCATGAAGCAAACCCAGGTTCGAATGCCTGTACCCCATAGGACCCTACAGTATCTCCATCAGTGATCCTGAGTGCAGAGCCAGGGGTATACGTACCCTGAGCTCCACATGATGTGGCCTGAAAACCAAAAATAAGAAAGGGAAGAAAGGAAGGAAGGAAGGAAGGAAGGAAGGAAGGAAGGAAGGAAGGAAGGAAGGAAGGAAGGAAGGAAGGAAGGAAGGAAGGAAGGAAGGAAGGAAGGAAGGAAGGAAGGAAGGAAGGAAGGAAGGAAGGAAGGAAGGAAGGAAGGAAGGAAGGAAGGAAGGGAGAAAGAGAAAGAAAGAGAGAGAAAGAGAGAAAGAGAAAGAAAGAGAAGAGACAGACAGACAGACAGACCAGTCCCTGAAACCATAGTGGAGCCTGCCCTGAGTGAGTATCCTGAGGTGTCCCAAGGCAGGGCTCTCTCAGTGCACCAGAAAAGCCATGAACTTCCCCTCCCTTTACTAGAGGAATTTGTTGTCCCCCTCCCAAACCAAGCAGCAAGTCACAAGCTGTGGCTTTCCAGCAGAAGACCCTTCCAAGGTTTGGAATTTTAAGCCTTTTATTAAGGGGAGTGTTTGTTTCTTTGTTTGGAAACGCTCTATTTCAGATCACAGGTGAGAATTTGTCGCATTTATATACCTGCCCGCATCTCTCTGTCCCCATACACACACTCAGGATCACCCTTAAAAGTTTCTGGTAGGACTTCAAGAGTGTAAAAACATTTTTTTTCTTGTTGGTAGAGGAATGCTCTCTAACAAACTTTATATAAACAGAAGAGTGTTAAATCATTGGACTGAGTGGTAATTTGACATGATAAAACACATTAAAAATAAGGAACTGTCTTACTTAATCTCATGTATGGTGGTGGTATAAATTGAGCAATTTAGTAATGGATTTAGGGAATGGAGTGATAGTACAATGGGTAGGGCACATTCCTTACATGCATTGGACCTAGGTTCGATCCTCAGCATCTCGTATAGTACCCGAATACCAACATGAGAGATTTCTGAGTGCAGAGCCAGGTAGGGCACCTGTGCACCACCAGTTACGTACCCCCAAAACAAACAAAAACCCCCAGACAATTCTAGGTACCCCATAAGAACTTCAAAACCCTACCTGGAATGATTCCTGAACTCTGAGCCTGGAGTAAGCCCTGGGCATCTCTGGGTGTGGCCCAGAAATTCAAGGTAAATAATGTACTATTGTCTTTGGCCACACCCCTAGGCCTGGAACAATACCATAGGTGTTTTGCATCCCCCAAACTTTCAAACCACAGTATGAGATATAGAGGCAGGAGAGCTGAGGCTTCGGTAGTGGTTCTATTAGTCATCACTCAGCTACTGGGGCGAGCACGAAAACACAGAAATAAGCATGGTGCAGGGGCATCAGTCTTTAGGAACGGGCCCCTGCTAATCGAGCTCTACTTTCTAGTGAGATCAGAGCAGAACAATGTCCCCTTTCCTAGGAAAGGGGTCTGACGGGAGGAGTGCACCCGGCTATTTGAGGAAAATATGCCTCAAACCAGCGTGCAATAACCACGTCCTTTCAGGGCTTTTGTGTGGTTCTGAGACACCAGGTCCATGCACCTGAGCAGCAAGATTAGCGTAGGAGTTGGTAGGGAGCAAGTTCAGAGATTCCTACAAAAGCATGGAGAGAGGTTCCAGCTTGGAAATGTGGCAGCTTCCTAGGACTGCACATCTGTCCTAAGTTACTCAGCACGGCCTCTTCCCTTCCGTGGCTTTTCCTCTAGGACACTTCCTCACGAGGGCATAAGCTTGGACATGTTGCTAAAGGCCCAGGGCAGAAGCCCGTGAGCAGCCCATGCACCCCAACAATTGGCTTTGCAGAGAATCACAATGCGTGATCTCTATACACAGAAAAGAGCTCCGCAGAGGGGGTGTGCATGTGTGTCTGTGTGTTTACGGACACAGTTCCCACCAAAATGCGCATGTATAACAACCTCAATGGTGGTGAATTTCAAACTAAATTTTGCACTGGCATCTTGGGAGTAGAAGATGATGATATGAGATAGGATTATGACTGCCTTGCTGCAGGCTTTCTTTCACCACCTCTCATTTTCTTGCTTTCATCTTTGCTCTCTCTCTCTCTCTCTCTCTCTCTCTCTCTCTGTGTGTGTTCACTGAAACCTTATTAGGGAAGGCTTAGGTATCCAGTCTTTAAAGGCAATAACTACTTCACCATCCAGGCTATTCCGTTTCTGAGAACTGTCCAACCTGGCTTGGAATTGCTTTCCTTCTGGGAATTTCTCCCCTACCATGAAATGACTCCCCTCACTTCCCACCCCTATGCCCCCTCCCCCCCTGTGCCTCTGTGGTCTTCTCGGGAAGAAGGGAAGAATTCTTTTTTTTTTAAGTATTTTATTATACCACTGTGAGATATACAAATAAAAAAGATATACAATTAAAAAAGGTCATGTTTGGGTTTTGGTCATACAGTGTTTCAGCACCCGTCCCTCCACCAGTGCCCATCTCCCACCACCAACATCCCCGGTTCCCTCCCCCCCTTCCCCAGCCCCTGCTCCATGGCAGGTTCTTTATTTCTTTGCCTTTCTCTCTCTTTCTCTTTTCCTTCCCTTCCAGACTATGGATTACAGAACACACATTAAAAGGTTGTCATGTGTATCCTTTTGCCTCTATTTAATGCTCAGTTCTAGGTTGGCATTAGTACCCTCGACTATTATTAGCACCCTGTTCCATTTTCTGTCTTACCTAAACTCTGACTCCCACACGTTTGTGATAATTTCCACCTTTGACAAGACCTCCTGATATATGTTTCACTTGACCTTGGATATTGGTATCATAATATGTACATATATATTTATGCCATGCAAATAAATGCAGTCATTCTGTATCTGTCTCTCTCCTTCTGGCTAATTTCGCTCAACATAATCTCTCTCCATGTCCATCCATTTATAGGCAAATTTTATAACTTCATTTTTCCTAACAGCTGCATAGTATTCCATTGTGTAGATGTACCAAAGCTTTTTATCCAGTCATCGATTTTCGGGCACTCTGGTTGCTTCCAGATTCTGGCTATTGTGAATAATGCTGCTATGAACATAAAAGTAGGGATGGTGTTTCCGCTGCGTATTTTTGGTTTCCCAGAGTAGATTCCCAGGAGTGGTATGGCTGGGTCAAATGGGAGTTCAATTTCTAGTCTTTGGAGGAAAGTCCATATTGTTTTCCAGAAAGGCTGTACCAGCCGGCATTCCCACCAACAATGGATGAGTGTCCCCTTTTCCCCACATCCATGCCAGCACTTGTTGTTCTTGCTCTTTTGAATATGTGCCAGTCTCTGTGGTGTAAAGTGGTATCTCATTGTTGTTTTGATTTGCATCTCTCTGATGATTAGTGATGATGAGCATTTTTTCATATGTTTTTTGGCCATTCGAATTTCTTCCCTTGCTGAAGTTTCTGTTCATTTCTTCTCCCCATTTTTTGATGGGGTTGTTTGTTTTCTTCTTGTAAAGTTCTACCAGTGCCTGATATATCCTGGATATTAATCCAGAAGGGAAGAATTCTTATGTGGAAGGATTTCTTTTATCTTTTCCTGAAGATTTACTTTGTTCAGGATAAAGTCAATAACACACTCATTAGCTAAGTTGGCTTTTGGAAAGCAGCTGGAATATCCAATGGATGTATAATAAAGGTAGCCTTGTGGTGGCTTCTGAACAATTCAGAACAATTCAGATCCATGGACAAGCAAAAAATATTTTTGTCTGTAGCATTCTGACAGTGAGACTTCATATGAGCTCCCAGACGTTCACTTCTGATGGCTTCATGCATGTGACTCTGCACGTCACACTCATTGCTGTCCCTGGGATTCGTAGTTGTCATGACTATAAGACATCTGGAAATAGCCTCTGTCAAAATCCACTAAAAAATAGAGAGCAGGCGTACACAAACAGACACAAGCACATCAGAAATTGCCTCAGAATTCAAGTAACTGTGGCTTCATGTCTGAACACCCAGATTATTGTGTTTGTTAAAGGCAAGGATGGAAGGTATGGCCTTTCTAGGTACAAATTATTCTAACTAAAGGGCATCCAATTCTACTTCTCTCACACAAACCTATAGAACATGCCCTTGTGGTATTGTCATGAACATGACTACTCCCAAGAATTCCGGATGTTAGCCCATCTGTAGTCCATTTCCGGCACTCAGAACAGGAGGCTCGACTTTGGGGGATTATTGCCAGTGCTGGCTTCGTTTAAGGGTTTAATAAGTGATCAGAAAGATGAAGTGTGCAGTAAAATCTTCAAGTTCACCGATGACACTAAGCTCTGTGGGTAATTAAATGTCAAGCTGATAAGGATAAACTGCAGGAAAAATTCTCCCCTGCTTGTGTGGGAGAGGTCAGGACATGAAAATGAACTTCACTGTGGATGTGTGAACATTGTAGAATAAGAAAAAATAATCTAAGTTGCATTTATATGACATGACCCTGGAGCGTTGGGGAGGTGGAGGATAAAGATTTGACCAACTTTACTACCTTCCATTCTGTGAAATTTAGATCTAGAGTCTAGAATGGCAATAGCACTTGCTACAGTTCCACGAATTTCTTGAGATACTTGTACAAGTGGTCCAAACACTAGCAGTGTATCGAACACATATGCGCTTGGAGCATGCATCAAATGTTCTTTCAGATAATGCTCAAAGACATCTCTTGTGGTTGGTTTCAATACATTTTGCCAACAAGGAAACCCAGGCTCTAAGTGATTGACACTTAGACCTGCATCTTAGGAAAATAAATGTCAAGTGTTCAGAAATGGACATTTCTGGGAAAGACTGGAGAATTGCACTGTGTCAGCTCACTGGAAGTAAGATATTCTGGAGGTAAGAAGTTAAACATCTCAGCAGTTTGTTCTTTTCAAGAACTATGAAGCAAGGGTGTAATGGTCAAATTTCTGCCTATATGGTCTTTTCTAGTCTCTAAACTTTTGATTGCCTATTGTATTTATAAAATCTCCCCTTTTTAAAATGAGGATATCCATCCTGCTGGATTAGATCCTACTTAATTCTTTGAATAATTCCACTAGCAAAGACCTCTTTTCCAAATAAGACTATGTTCTAAAATACTAAAAGGGGATCTCTGTATTCAGATTGGGGACGTATGTGTGTGTGTGTGTGTGTGTGTGTGTATCACACAACTCAACTGTAAGAAATGAAAAAAAAGCCCTCACCAGGCAGAATCACTTTGAGACAGTTATTTCTCCAAATCAAGATAAGACCCAAAGACATTATCTGTCAGTGAGAAGCAAAGCATTTGGCGAAAAAGACATTAAACTAATAATGTTCTTATTGGACATTAGTAGTTCAATAATTAAACAAAAATTGATGGGAGGGAGTGTGTGTCAGAATCTTAGCACTATGACATTGCAGGATTGTGGGAAGGCACAAAGTCACTGTTTAGATAGTTGAGCAAAGTCTGGAAGGTTCCATTTTCCTTTTCCAACTATAGCACAACCAAATGCTTTCACCACATTGATCACGTGATTAGTTAGACCAAGTTATTTTTTAACCCTAGAAAAAGATTGGCCCAAAATATTTAAAAATGTGGTTTACCCCAAAGTCAAATACTTTCAACTTTCTGAGTATAGAATGTGACTAGCAGGCTTGGCTTTCTCTTTCTGATTAAAATCTAAACAAAAACATTTTTAAAAAGTTTCTACCAGAAAATTCAGTATGCTATTTCTAAATCTAACCTCAATCAATCTCTCCAGAAAATTGAAGAAATAAACTACAATTAGTCTTCATCCAGGCTATCTTCAACTGCATGTGACTATCGATAGGTGCCAGATATATGTATCATAAAGGACTGGGAGGTACCTTAAAGCATGCATTGTAACAAGGAAATCACAGTCTTTATTGAACTAAGCCACAAAGTGATAAACACAGATATTCTCTTTGCATAGAAGTTACAGTATCTTCTGTTAGAAACCACCATCCATGTCATCTTAATTACAAGGACATTGCATGGGAGGGTCTGAATCATGATAGGTAGTTGTCCGCTAATCCGTGGACTTTTCATTGTCTCCACAAATGTTTTCAATTTGTCCAGATCCTCTGGGTCCATAGTCAAAGTGATTCTGATTTGGTCAAGTTCATCTTCCAGCCTTTGAAGTCTCTGGGCTTGTCCCCGAGTGTCTGGTGGTTGGGAGTTGATGGACAACTTTGAGGAGGCTAAGGAAACCTCAGGCAAATCTCAACAGCCACAGGGAACTGAGATAGTGCTGATACATCTTGTATCCAACATTTCATGTAAACACCAGCGGCTTCCTGTCCAGTTCTGACCTAAGTTGACTTTTGCCGTGTGGTCAGGGACAACTGGACTGTGGCCATTGGTCTGCAGTGGGCCAAAGTAGATTGAGGAGTGAGGCCCAGGAACTGTGTGGATCTGCCTCAACAAGAAGAGTTGAAAAAAAGTGTAGAGTATAAAGCAAAATAACCCAAAGATGTAGGTTTGAGGATCGCCAAGAGGAGGTGGAAGGGCCTCCATCTTCAGGGTGAGACAGGAATTTTTCCATCTTCAGGGTGAGACGGGAATTTCTCCATCTTCAGGTGAGACAGGAATTTCTCTCTTTCGGGATGAGGGAAAAGTTTCTCCATCTTCAGAGTGAGATGGTAGCTTTTCCATTCAGACCATCAAAGAAACACTTTGAATCATTCTAAGAGACAACATAAACACTATTGGTTATATTTAAAAACTAGAATTACATTTTGCTGATATATAGAAATAGCAATTTCACCACATCGTATGACCAACTACCCAAAATAGTTTGTATTTTGATCCGATTCTTCTAAGATTATGCATGTGACTGTTTTCCTAGCATCTAATAAAATTATCTAAATTTTTTAAACCTGGTATGACCAAAACCCAAACATGAACTTTTTTAATTGTAAAAAAAAAAGTACCTATTTTCTTAATTTTGTTGACATTGCTTTCATAATCATCTCAATATCTGAATGAAATGATTGTGCTTCCCTAGATTCATTATTCTCTTCTTTCTATAATTCATGTTTTTTTCAAGTCTCCGAGATCAAAATGGCTACTACTTAAGCACTTGCCAATCGTGCCTCTAGATCTTATGTTTCAACTTATTGTAACTATTTATCATTTAGATGTTGACTCATGAACTGAATCACTGATAAATAATAAGCTTATAAATTAATTAAGATCTTGGTTTGTATTTAGTGTTCTCTGTCCTGACTATTTAACCTGGATATAATAAAATATAGTGAGAAGAGAAGTAAATTTTGCACAGGCATGAAAATTCTGCCTTTTGAAGGCTTTTCAAGGCTAAAGGTAGTCATTTGGACATTTACTCTCATTCCACACTAGGCGTGCTAACAACAGTCTCCTAACACTGTGTTTATGGTACTCCTCAGAGGTTGTTGGTTAGTAAAGCAATTATGCATTGCTTGGTGTATGTTTTAGCCTTCTGTTGCGCTGGAGTCCATTGCCACGCACTGACTACAGACTGGGGGTTTGGAAATGGATCTCGCCGAGGTCAGAGGACTGATGAAACATTCCTTCCTGCAGGTGCTAGAGGAGGTTTCATGTCTGACTTTTTACACTTACTGTGCTGCCTGCTTCCCAGGGCTCAAGGCCCATTTTCTGTCTTCAAAACTGTCACGTTGGACATGGCCTCATCCCACAGCCGTTTATCTGGTTTCCTTTTCCATTTTGAAGGACCCCAGTGACTACATGGGGTCTGTTCAAGATCTCAGGGTAATTTCCTCTTTTTAAGGTCAGTTGATAGCAGCCTTAATTCATTGACTTCATTTCTCTTTTGTCATGAAACTACATGAAAAAGAAAATAGAATTTTGTCCGAGTCCCGATACCACGAGGGTCCCCTGGTGCAGACGAGGAAGGAGTTGCAGACCTAATGCCAGAAAATAATCAGCAACCTTCATTCCAGATTCAACAGACTTGATGCACGGGAGAGCAACCGCTGGAGAGCGGGAGCAGTGACAGACAGGAAAGAAGGCTGGGCAAGGGGAACACAAAGGAGAGGCTGAGCTCTGGCAGGGTGAATCGTGAGTATCCCTGTGGGCCAATGGACGTTAAATTCCTCTTGAGATTTTGCCTTAGAGCTATATTTTTTTATTTTTTTATTTTTACAATTACAAAGATATACAATTAAAAAGTTCATATTTGGGTTTTGGTCATACAGTGTTCCAGCACCCGCCCCTCCACCAGTGCCCATCTCCCACCACCAACGTCCCCGGTTCCCTCCCCCCTCCCCAGTTCTCCTCCATGGCAGGTTCTTTATTTCTTTCCCTTTCTCTCTCTTTCTCTTTTCCTTCCCTTCCAGACTATGGATTACAGAACATACATTAAAGGGTTGTCATGTGTATCTTTTGCCTCTATTTAATGCTCAGTTCTAGGTTGGCATTAGTACCCTCAACAATTGTTAGCACACTGTTCCATTTTCTGTCTTACCTACTATATTTATAGGAAAGGAAAACTGAATTTGAGGCAGAAGGGTGACTAGATCATCAAACACAAAAAGCATTTGTCAAGCTCTGAAGAGGGTGTGAACTTGGTGTATTTAGGAAACAACCAAGAGTGAAGTGTCAGGGCAGGGAGGGGGAGGAGCTGGCCCAATCCTGGCAGTCACACAAGTCTGCCAGAAGCTTTATTAAAACACAGGTTTGCATGCTAAGAGTAGTCATCAGCAATGGGCAGATTGGGCATCAAGAAATCTAATTCGTGGTTCTAACTATATAATAAACTCTATTTATTTACCTTTTTGACAGAATGGTGTCTGCATTTTTTTTTGCTTTTTGGGTCACACCCGGCGATGCTCAGGGGTTACTCCTGGCTCTGCACTCAGGAATCACTCCTGGCGGTGTTCGGGGACCTATGGGATGCCGGGATCGAACCCAGGTCGGCACAGGCTGGCCGCTTGCAAGGCAAACACCCTACCCGCTGGGCTATTGCTCCGGCCCCTGTGTCTGCATTTCTAATAGATCTGTGTTGGTTTATAGGATTGTTATGATTTGGGGGCAACAACCTCACCCCTCTGTTAAATACACATTGTTATGTGATTTTGAAGGCCTTTTTGGCTGTGTGAAAAGGAAGGTGACTGTTTGAGAGAGAAGCAGGGGAGTGGGAATAGTCAGAGAGAGAGAGAGAGAGAGAGAAAAGAGAGAGAGATGAGGGGCTAGATGGAGCTGGCGTGGGGAAGAAATGGGGGGGATGTGGAGACACAAGAAGGGGCTCATGATGAGGCTGGGTGCTTCATTGTAAGACAAGGCAGGGTCTGGCAAGGCTTGAGGATTAACGACATGGGAAGGTTCTATGCAGGGTTTACTCATTTTGTAACACCTTGGGTTGCTCCTAGAAGACTGCTTACTCAGCTTTTGTTCGCTATTGGCCACACACCAAGTTATAAGGTACAGTACATAAATCAACGCTTGAATACTCGAGAGCCTAGCATGAAGTGTAAATGGGAACATTTGGAAAAGACTGTGCAAAGGCAGAACTTAGCTTCCAGCCTGGCCTAGGAGAGCCTTGGGATCCCCCTTCCAACTGGCTTTATCATTTTCTGTACCTGTACTTGTGAAGAGTGCTGCTTCAGGAGTGGTGTGCATGGAGGAGAAAGCCTTTTCTCAATTAAACCTGGGTTGAGTGTAGAAATTTCTCAGGTCGTATGTGAGTTATCCCCAGGGAAGCTAAAGTAGAGCTCCTCCATCTCCCAGGACACCCGCACAGTCCCACACTCCCATTGTAATGGTGCTTCTATATCTCATTTTCTAGGTGTGTTCTAGGGAAAAGTGTAAGGTTTTCTAGTCTTTGAGACCATTAATTATGTAATCACAGATAATAATGACAACAGTACAAATAGAATACAATGAATGATATAAGGAGAATGTAATGTAAAATGATATTTTACTCTTCTGTCTTATTTGTTCATTCATTCTTTTTGAGAGCATGATGCTAGGGATGAAAGCAGGGCCTCCCATGCAGGCTCTGTGTTATAACATCAAGTTATAGCCTCATTTATGGGAGTATGTCAAACCATTTTTTCTAGGTTATTTTGGTATTTTGGTTATTTTAAGATCTCTGGGGCTGAGAAGGGAGCAGTAGTGGAAGTACTCACTTCCACTACAGAGCCCAGAGTTTGAGCCCTGCCTCTGAATGCCCTCCTCCCACGCCCAGTAGAACTGCTCTATGTGGGCACTGCAAAAAATAACTGGAAATAAGTAAATGGAAGTTTTGTTTTATAAATGGGAGAATTGATGCTCATTCATCTGGAGACTTCACACTGGAAAATTCTGTTTGAGTGTGAACTAAAACATGCCTTATTTATTTCTTCAACAATTCCCTCTCTTTTTGGCCTAAGATAACTGAAACACCTTCCATCCTGTTTCCTAAGCTAACACTTTATGAACACATCATAGCCTGGGGAAGCATGATGGTCTAACAACCACCTCTTGTACAATGTCTCACTCTGGGTAGGATGTGGGGACGGGGGAGGAGGGTTGGCCAGTTCTCTGGGTAGGATGTAAGGTGGGGAGGTGGGGTGCATGCTGCTTCTCATGAAGTTGAATTTGGGTGTGTCCTGCAGTGATCTCAGACTCTTTTGATCACTTTCTTCCTTAAATTTATGAAAGGAGGAGTTACAGCCTCTCTCCCAAACTTCCCTTTATATTTCTCCCCAAACTGTCAGGTAAGTTATCATTTCCCCTGGCAGATTTGTTTGTATGTATCAAATAACATTGTTTTGAAATTATTGGCACCTAAGCATGTCATTACATCTGGATGTTTTGCTTTTCTTTATGTTCAGGAAAGTATATGGAAGGTCAGATCAGATATTTATCAGTTAAATCCCTGCCCCTAGAGGTGTTGCAGGCATGGCTGTGGAGCCCAGCTGTGTTGGCAGGTGTCAGACAGGAGACAGGCTTGTCTACACCCCAGGGCTCTGCCCCTGTGGGCCCTGGATGGTTGATGGTCTGACATAGAAAAAGAATGGGTTGAACCCAGAGCCATGGCAGAGCCTGGCAAGCTTCCCTTGGTGTATTCGATATGCCAAAAACAGTAACGATAATGGACCTCATTCCCTATGAATGGGGATGTTACTGGCACCCGCTCGAGCAAATCAATGAACAATGGGGAGACAAGTGACAATTGACAAATCTGCTGCCAACAAGATCGTTTTGTGGACCTGTCAATAGACTTTCGGGAGGGCTAAACTTTGATCTCTTGGACTGATTGCAGCAGTTGACATTTGGCCTAGGTACTCTTTGGCTTACTGGTGAAAATAAATGTGGAGTTATTTACAGCATAATTAATAGTGTCTCATTAAGGCATTACATCGTGATGAAAATAACAGCCAGATATGTTGAGCTGTTCTCAAACGCCTCCATGTTGCCTTGTTAGCAGTTGAACATGATGTCAGGTTCTGGAACTAAAATAGATGCTTTAATACTCCTGAAAAACTTTGATAATGAGGAATCAGCCTGGACCTCAGAACCCCTCACAACCTGTCCTTCCCTCCTTAAGTCACAGAGATCTCCTTTTTGGGGACTTTTTTTCATTTAACCCCCAAATCCTTTCATTTCACAAATGTAAAGTCGGCTCTTGCCCACCATCATTTGAATTGAGCATCTAACTACATCAGCCCCGTTATAATCAAGCTTTCTGTGATAAGAGTATTTTAAAGCATCTTGAAAATGCTTGTAATTATAATAGTTATCATATGGAGCACTCTGTATCCTCAAGGGATTTAAGTATATGATAGAATCTTCCCTTTCAAACAGTTTATCAACCAGCCCATTTCCATTCTCGTGTACAGAAAGTGCATTTAGATCCATAAAACCACAATAAATGAGCTCTTAACTATGCCAACCGTTGTAGTAATCAAGCCCCTTTCTTTCCAAAGTATTTAGACTATCTCATTAAGTATACTTCTAGAGGGGTAATGGCATTTCTCTGCATAAGCACAGAGAGCATCTTGCATTTGTATCCTGTTTTATCAGACCCTGGAGTTTCAGCAGTGTGGTCACTGGGATAATGAGACTGCCAGTGTTCCTCAGCCCCCTTTGACTACCTGTCACATCTAATGGCTACAGAAAGATAATTTGCCAAATTGAGCGAAGTTGCTATGAGGCTAGAGAGGCATGGCGGACAAAGTCAGCATATTTACAACCTGCCACCCTGAAAGCCTCTGAGGAATAATTGATGAGCTCTGGAAGCCAACGTCGATTGCATGGCCCAGGGGCATCGGACAGTTCTTACATAAGACTGAACCCATTTATCTGAGTTTAAAATATGGGGTATTTGACCAGAATGTTCCACTCAGTCTTTTCAGCAGTTTCCAGAAAGAAGCAGCTCGCTCGGAGTGTGAGCTGAGCTCTGTAGTGATGGCCTCGGGTCAGGCCAGTGTTCTCCCAGTTGAGTTTCAGGAGCTGGAGGTCCAAGATAGATTTCCCTGTCTTCCGATGTTGCCCCCCCCCCACACACACACTGTCTTGGAGCAGGTGGAAATATCCACTATGATGTGGTGGATTTGATGCAAGTGAGCTTGTTAAGTCAGGACTTGGTTTTCACTCTGACTTTGACTTTTTAAGTCAAGTTCATTCTGTGCTATAGATCTGTTTATATTCAAAGATTGGTAGGAGAAAATGGGTGAAACGAGAAGTACAAATAAAGTATAAATAAAGGTAAAATAGTTACTATAATTCCATATGGTAACTATTATACATATATATTATCTGTAGTATCATGCCTAGGACAGATGGATGTGGCTCTTATTGTCGCATCATCATAAATCCAGGGGCACTATACATACATACATACATACATACATACATACATACATACATACATACATACATATATATACATATACATACATACATACATATATACATATACATACATACATATATGTGTGTGTGTGTTTTCTATCTGAGAATAGTAGCATGGCAGAACCTGGCAAGCTATCCATGTAGTATTTGATATTCCAAATACCAGTAACAATTATAGACCTCATTCCCATGACCTAATGGAATGGCTTGAGGCTCTTTATGTTCCTGGAGTGAGCAGATGGCCTTGGGCTACACTAGCATGTGACAGGATGTATGGAGATGTTACTGGTGCCTGCTTGAGCAAATCGATGAACAATGGGAAGACAAGTGATCTGAGTAAAGGGCAAAAATAAAATTCCCACAATCTGGGTGATGCTGAGAAGCTGCTAGTGTTGGTGAAGGGCCCCATGACATTGTATGGCTCTGGGTGATGTGTGAGCAGTTACGCTGGTATCAGGGCTCACGGGAAGAGGAACCTCTCCTGAGTCAAGCACACACTGAAGAAACCCAGAGCTCCTGGAAAGCAGACACAGCCTCCCCTTCACGTCACTTGCAGTGGTGTGATGTCACCAGGGATGGAGTTTGCCCATGTTCTCTTGTTACCCTGTAGAAAATTCCACAGAGTTTTCTATCTGCATAAGCAAGGGAAAAGTCTGTACATGTACTTTTAATTAACCTCTTCTTGTACTGTAGATGGTTCTGGCTGGGCACACTGGGATCATTTTTGTTTGATTGCTCTGGGTCCATCAGCAGATGGCATTCTCAAACCTGCAGGAAGAAGTTGCTGCGCTGTCTTTGGGAAGTAGAATCTGGGAAGCTGAGCATGGAAGCCCCCCAGCACATCCCTCTTGGAGTTCATATTTGGTCCCCCTCCCCACTGCCCATTGCCTTCCTCACTGGACACTTCCTCCAGGCTGTGCTCTCCATCCCTCAGGTTCTCCTTTGGGAGTTCCTTTGGCCCTGTCCACTACTGTGGTGTTAATTCCACAGAATTAAGTCCATCCATGTAATTACTCAGAATTCTAGCTGCCAGACCAGCCCTGGCATTGAGAGCAGGATGCTTCCTGATGGTCCACTCCCTGTGACATACCAGTGATCTTGCGAAGTGGAGCTCCTGGGAGCTGTTGGGCCTCTGAGCTCCCAGGCACGGGAGCTGCCGAGCGTGTCCACGAGTATGAAGGCTGTGGTGCTCACGTAGTGCAGCTCACAGGCCATGCTTTTATCTCAGGCTCAAACTAGAGGACACGTTCAGTCCACTGTTCACCCACAAACCAAAGAACAGGGCGGGCCAGGCCTTCCTATTTAGGAATAAATGGGATTGAAAATGCAATGTCTAGTAAGGAACACTTAGCTGAAAAGGTTAGCAACTGGGACAGGGAATGGGAGAGGAGAGAAACAGGATGGGTGCTTTATTAAATGGGCAGAATCCCTAAATTTGCAATTTCATACCATTTCCCTCTGATCTGCTCCCAGAAGTGGAGAGCAGCAGCTTAGTACCACCTGTGGAAGAATTCGGTCGGTCTCAAATACCATTAATAAATTTCCTGGCAGCCTTTTCAGCCAAAGAAAATGACCAATTTATTTCATCTTGCCAGAGTGGTTCAAGCCTTCATTTGCTCATTGGCCTAGAATTTCAAAATGCTTTTGGAAGATGCTTGTCTCTGAGTTTTGAGCCCAGAAAAGAAAAGGTTTTTGGATCAATGGAAGAAGGAGGTGACTTAATGTGGATGGGAGTGGAAAATGGTAGAGGCTGGAACTGAATCTATTTGAGGCTGTTGAACTGAGTGGGAGATAACATAAGTCTAGTCCATTGGTCCTAATGGGAAGAATAGGAGTCCATGTCTATCCAAGCTGTAGTGCGGTGACTGGAAGTCTAGACAGGTTCATAGTAATCCTAGTGCTTTCCACAGCTGAGTCTGTGGGTCATTTCTGTTTACTGTGTCATTAATATAATATAGCTTTACAGGATTTCCCAAGATTTCTATGGCTAATGAACAACTGAATTCCATTTGTGCTAATGGCATTGCCAAAGTACTTGTGATTGGCTGATAACATTTTATGATCAGTAATATTATACTATGTTGATTCTTCATTTAGATCTCCATCCTTTCCAAACCACTATTGGGAAAGAGAGTGGGGGGAGAAGTAGCACATAGTAGAACATCTCCTAAGATGGTTTAAGCTCCTCTGCCAGAATGGATCTGATATCTAGTTGGAACTTGATAGAGTCAATCTAATGGAGTTGGTGTGGACACTTACGAGTGAGGGAGAACAACTTGGTTCTGTTGACTTTCTGTTCATCAAAACACACACTTAGGCTTATGGAAGACTTCTTCAGTGATGGCTACTTCATGGTTGGAAAAGCTGTTGATACAGGGAAGAAATTTCCCCCTACTCTTTCAGGCCTGTTTGAGCTGCTTCTGCAATCATTGTACCATCAGAAAGACCAATGGGTAAAAAGTTCACTTACATGTGGACAAGCTACATGTGGACAATTTGTGCCCCAAAGCAAACAATGCTGCCCTCCCCAGGAATTGCTGGAATGAGCCGGTGGGATGGAGCAGTCTGGGGACAAGTGGGGGTGCTTTCAGCTTGTTCTCTTATGGAAGGTAGATTTCTAGTGGAGGTGCTAAATGATTTTTTTCCCAGAAAAGGGTACAGTAGGCCAAATAAATTTGGGGAACTTAGACTCCAAATGAGTCTGATTTATAATAACTTTTCTTTTATTTTGATTTGGGATCACACCCAGCAGTGCTCAGGGTTACTCCTATCTCTATTTTCAGGGATCACTCCTGACAGGATTTGAGGGAACATATGTCATGCTGGGGATAAACCCAGGTCCGGGCGTGTGCAAGGCAAGTGCCTATTCACTGTAATATATTTAATAGTCTTTTCACAAGTTTTTTTTTTAAATTTCTGTGTGGCTTAAAAATTTTGTTCCTGATAGTGCTCAGGACGTGCTCCTAGCTCTGTGCTCAAGGACTGCCCTGGCAACACTCAGGATATATGTACTCAGGTGCCAGAAAATCAAGCCTGGGTCAGCTGAGCACAAAGCAAATGCCTTCTCACTCTGCAGTCTCTCCAGCCACAGATTCAATAGCTTAAACTTGAAAGAACTTCTGATTAAAATGATTTCCCTGCTCGAAAAGAATCAAAGCATGTATAAATTCATGAATTCATCTTTAACGGAGGCCTTAATGCCTCCACATCTTCTCTGGATGCCTCCTTGCACTCCTTGGGATCAGAACACTTGCTCCAGAACCTGACTCAGCACTTGGCCCTTGATTAGCAGGAAGGAATGAGTCTATTTTGGCTTCCTTATTAATCCGGCCCGCACCACGCAGGCCTGTTCTCTCTCCTTATCTTTGAGCTGATATTGATCTTTTTCATAAACTGTCTCTTCAGCTCTCCATGCAGCATTGTTTACACTTTATAGAGCTCCCCTCGAATTAATTCTTTTTCTCCCCCTCTTCTCTCTCTCTTTTCAATTATAGTTTAGGTAATACGGCTATAATAGCGTTAAAACTTATGGTTATTGCAATGTTACTGCACTCCGCCTTGACTCACCAGTCCTGTTCCTCTGTCACCCGCAGTTCACTCCTTCATCCCTGCACTGCTTGGTAATGTGAGCGGTGTAGCTCAAGGCCAAAGGTTTGTGACTGTATGATGTTGCCCATTTTCTGTTTTGTCTTTATACACAGATAAGCAAGGTTATTTTTGCATTATTTTCCAAAAGACTAAAGGAGCTTTTAATCCTTCTTCCTTTGCTTTGTTCAACACGATACCTTTTACTTTGGATGACCTGGAAGATTCCATCTTTTCTTATCGTTTTCTGGTTTGTCATGGTGTCAAAAATCACAACCTCTTTATCCACTGTTAGTTCATGGGTTGTTTCCATGGATTGGTTATTGTACTCAGTGCTGCAAAGAACAGATCTTTTGAATTATTTTTAATTAATTCTATTCTTTCAAATAAAATCTTTTCGGATGAATGTTTTTTGTGCTTGGAATATACATGTAATGAATATATATATGTCTGTTAGCTTCTGTATTACTAATAATCATCTAGACATCTTCAGCAGTAGATATGGAGTATTGTTTCATCCGTAAAGTGTGGTAGAGAGGGGGCAACTGCCTCAGGATGATCGCCACGAGACTTATAAAATAGATTGTTCTATGTGGCCTGTCAACTTTGAATACTGTCAGTTACTTCTGTTGATTTCTTAACAATTTCTTCTCTCTCTCTTGCTAGGCCCCTCAGGGTACTTTCTGGTTTTCAACAATATCACATTGGGGTGGAAATCAAAATCCCACATCTGGGACATGACATCCTGAGCTGAACAGATTTGCTTTCTATGACCTGGTGTGAAATTAATTTCACTGTTATAGTAGTATTATTTCTTTATAAAGGCATGCTATTTTTTCTTTAAAAAGTGCTATTTACATTCTTAAAAGTGAACAAATTACAAATGATAACATCTATTGTATTTTTTTAGCAGATGTTTAACAAAGAAAGCCACTTTGTTTAGCTGCTAGATATTATAGTTGTGAATTGACAATTTAAAAATAGAGCTAAAACAGATGTCTCAGAGCAGTTATAGATGATATGTTTTAAAATGCTTTTGTGGGGCTAGGAGATAGTACAATGTTAGGGTTCATGGCCTGACTTGGGTTCCATCTCTGGCACCACCTGGCCTCCCAAACACCACAGCATGTTGTCCTAAAAACCACACGTACTGTGAGACTAGCCTGGTGGCCCCAGAAGTCCTGAGCAGGCCCATACTCTTGAACCCTCTCATTGAGGGTGTCTGGCAGAATGTTTCATGAAGTTGTGCACTGTCTAAGCATTGCTTGGGCGCCTGCTCAAACCAAACTAACTGAAATTACATTCACTTTACAACATTTGTCCCAAATCAGATTGCCACTTTAAACATTTATGTTTACTTCTAATTTTATTGTTATACTATCACTTGTATCACTTGTCTTCCTGTTATTCATCGATTTGCTTGAGCAGGCACCAGTAACATTTCCATACCCTGTAGCATGCTAGTGTAGCCCAAGGGCATCTGCTTGCTCCAGGAACACGAAAAGCCTCAAACCTTACTTGTTCAAGTCATGGGAACAAGGTCTATAATTGTTACTGGGTTTTGGCATATCAAATACGCCAAATTTTGTTTTAGGGACATATCTGAGAGTACTCAAGACTTAACTATAGCTCCTGCTTGGGGATCACACCTAGCCATGTTCTAGGCCCTTATGTGGTGCCAGAAATTTGATCCAGGCTTGTCTTCATGCAAGGTAACAACTTTTCTTCTGTCCTAACTCTTCCTTCCTTCTAAAATGTGCATTGCCACCACGGTTTCATTTCCACTTTAAATTCCCTTCCTCTAAAATTTAAAGAATTGTGAATTTAAAGTTATCTTTTAGTTAACTTTTCAAAATGTCTAAAGATTTTTTTTTGAATGTTTGGAACCCTCAGGAGACATTTTTATGCTAGTTTGCAATTTTATTGTTAGAACATAGACTTGTATTTTTGTGATGAATTTAAAAATATTTTGATGATCCTGGAATTCGTGAATTTTTAACAAGTCCTGTATTTGACTAACTCTACTTTTCTGCATGTGGTTAGTAACTCTTCCTTCTTCATGATTACAGATGCAGTACTTGGCTGCACACACGTGTGTTTCATGGCTACAGATGCAGTTCTCAGCTGAACAACGTGTAATTCACAGCTACAGATGCAATATTAAGGTGCACACACATATGCTTCAGTCACAGGAAAATCATAAGTCTTGGGGTCCTAACAGTTTGCTTAGAACTGTTAGGTGCTGCCCCTGTCTTTGAGAGAGTGACTATGTGTCTGTTGACCTACAACTCAACTTTTCTCCTTTATATTTTCTGTGACTGAGGAAAGGATTGAAACAGTTTCTCATTGTTTAACCATGCTGACCAAACCATCATCAGCATTCAGTTGGGCACTAGATTCACAGTAAAGAATCCAGCTCTTTATCTCTGGACTCTTTCCTATTCTTGGTGAACACTTCTCTAAGAGCAATCCAAGTGGTCTGATTTCCCAAAGCAAGCTACATAGCATTTTTGGATTTGGGTTGGGTGACTAAGAATGAAGCAAACACTAAAGTCATATTTTTCCTTTTGCTGATAATAATAACTGAAGCACAAATTGTGTTTTATTATTGCTATTATTAAAATTTTCACATAGAATCTTGAACTTAATTTCTATAAGTCAGTGGAGAGCAAAGTGATCACCAGAACTGTAAAGGAGCTCAGACCGTGGCAAGGGTAAAAGTGGGTCTTGACAGGTCCCTGGCTGCCTCTGGCACATTCCAGAGTAGGAATTTGGGACAACTAGTATTTACCAAACCTTGGCCAAAGACCAACATTACACTGGGAGAAATATCCTGCTAGAAGCCTAAGAGTAAAGCCAGTTTACCCTCAATTTACCCTTACCCAAACCACTCCTTTGCTAGGTCTGCAAATAAGACCATGTGTCGGAGAACCAGCACACAGGACATTTTGGTCTTTTTCTGGCTCTCTCACTAGTCTGCAAAACCTCCTCTACTAAGAACTCACCTTTCCTCTTTCTCTTGCAAACCCACTTCCTGTGTGTCAGTTCACAGCTGTGTGGCTGACTAACTGACAGTATCAGGTACAGACCCAGTCCTTTAATACTTTCTTCCAACTATTTCCTTGCTCTGCCTTTCTGCAGGCTCAGCCAACCCTTCCTCTGCTCTTCTAACTCTCAGCTAACACTTCTCTCTGCTCCTCTAACTCTCTATCCTGCCAGGCTCTATGCTCCTCCAACTTGCTCCTGCCGGCCAGGCTGAGAACCCAGTCCCAACTGACAACTCAGCTGGTTTTCCAACTCTTTTATGTAACAATAGTTTGGATATGGGTCATTCCTTTAATAAGTAAAAGCCATACCTTTAAGGGATCGCTTAAATCTCTTAAAGGGACCCAACACTGACAAGGCCGACCAGAGAGTTACTTTGAAGGGTTGTGTCCACCATCCTCCTGACTTTATTGTGACTTGTTGACAATGAAGTTCTTCTTAGTCCTTCACCAAGTCTCTCAAATAATTGGTCCTCTGGTGGCAGTGGGACCTTCATGGGAACAATATTTTGAATTTCCTTTATGTACTTTTATGTTATTTGTCATCTGGCTACAGACTGTGTGTATTTGCTGTTGGTCTGACACTAGAGGGAGAGTTTAGTATTCACTAAGTCAAACTGTTTATAATAATCTTTGGGAGTAGTTGCATTTTTACTTATTTTATGGATGAAAAGTCCATTGCTCAGAGAGTAGAAAAGGAACTGGGCTAAAACCACATGCAGAGTGAGCTATAACTTTGGAATTTCCTTTGAAAGTTTTTTATGCGAGTGTTCCTGCTGTCCCATCATCTACTTCAGTGACTTGTCTTCAGATTAACTTCATGTTCTCCCTTCTGATTGCCACTGTAATAAATGGATTTAAACATATTGGCTTCAAACCAAATTGATGTACTATCTTACATCAAAGTATATCAAATTTCAAAACTGATTTCAGTGGTTGGAATCACAGTAGTGACAGAGCTTTTCTCTGGAGGCTTTAGAGGATAATCCATTTCTCTGTCTTTCTGTCTTGTGGCTGAGAGATGACCACATTTCTTGGCTGCTGGCCCCATCCTCTGTTTTCAAAGCAGGCAGTAGAACATCTTTTAATCTCATGCTTAACCCCCTGAATTTCTCTTAAAAGGACATTTGTGATAACATTGAGTTTCTCTGCAGAATCCAAGATTATCTTTCCCTCTCAATGTCTTTAGCAATCACAGTGATAAAGTTCTTTTAGTCTACCACGTGAAGTAACACACTCACAGTTTTCAAGGGACTAGGATGTAGAAATCTTGGAGAGAGGGAACATTATTCATTCCAATATCTACAATATTTCTACTGGCATGTGTATTCAACAATAGATTCTATATTATCCTATAAACTGTCACTTTCAAATATAAGTGATCCCTTTTTGGTAATTGAGAAACCATAGTCTTGGTGGAAATACTTTAGCTTACTATAAAATGGAGAGACTTGCTGTGTGTCTCAGATGGTAAAGAGGATCTCCAGCACCTTACATAATGACATATGATCAGACTTGGCAGCAGAATTTCCCATTATCTTAGAGCAAGTCAATCCTGAGGCTAAGCAGATTGAGTCACTTACTTTGTTCTTTTCTCTGTCCCTGTGGGATGGAAGAGCCTTTCAGTCACATCAATGAAAGACAAATGGGTTGTTAGACTTGACAAAACAGAGTTTTTAAGGAGGAGAAAAGACCTGGCTTGGAGCTGGAGAGATAGTCAAGGGAAAATGGCAATTGCTTTGCATACTAATGACCACATTCAATCCCTAGCACCATATGTGGTCTCCTGAGCATTACTAGGGATAGCTCTGAGCACATCACCAGGAATAGTCCATGAGCTTTGCTGGGTGTCTCTAAAACCAAACAAAAGGGAGGGGAAGGGAGGAAGGGGAAGGGAAAGAAAGGGAGGGGAAGAAAAGGAAGGGAAGGGAAGCCTCCCTGAAGAATAGAGGCCTTTACTAAGGATGAAATAAGTTTATATGCTTGAGAGAGGCTTTCTCAACATGGCCTTACACATTAAAAGTCTAATTGACAATGATTATTTCTAGAAACGAGGCATTTTTTGAATAGATGGTCAATGTATGTTAGCTTAGCGATATGGTTGTACAAAGCCTGAGGTCACCCATGTCTCAGAACATGAGCTGGGAGTTTAATAAGAATCTGGATGTGGGCCCTGCCCTAGCTGGTGTCAGGTCTGCACCTTCACCTTCACAGAGTGAGAAAGTATGACCAGTCTAAGGCGACTCAGCTGCATCTTGTGAACTGTGACTTCTTGAGCCTCGAATTCTCCTGCTACCTGGCTGTATGAGACAAGGTAGTTTCTTGCCCCCTCTCTGAGTCTCAGGTTTTTAAAGTGATGGTTGTTCATATTTTTGTGAAGATTAATGAGCATTTAATCTTGAATTTGGTATTTGGGCAAGTTGACATGGATTGATTCAAGTGATCAAGTGAATGAGCATTTATGCCAATCATTTAGTGCCAGTAAACTTTAAATATTTTAATTACTACTTATAATACTTTATAAAGCTGGAGGAGTTATATAAAGATGATCACACCTTCTACAAGATCATAGTCAGTGATTTTTTTCTGTTTTTAAAGTATTTTATTAAACCTCTGTGAGATATACAATTACAAAGATATACAATTACAAAGTTCATATTTGGGTTTTGGTCATACAGTGTTCCAGCACCCATCCCTCCACCAGTGCCCATCTCCCAACAGCAACGTCCCTGGTTCCTCTCCCTCCCTCCCAGCCTGCCTCCATGGCAGGTTCTTTATTTCTTTCCCTTTCTCTCTCTTTTTCCTTCCCTTCCAGATAGTCAGTGATTTTAATGCCAAGGTAGGACCAAGAAGATGACCGAAGAACTCAACATTGGGACCCATGGCCTGAATGGAATAAACAGAGTGAGAGACTGAGTTCATTATGTCCACCACGACCATTCATGGGAACTCACAGTTCTAGAAGGCTGAATCGAAATGGTGAACATGGGAATCTCGTGGTGGACAGTTCCACAATGAAATCGACCACATCATATTCAATTGGCAGTTTTGCCTGACAAATGTCTCTGTCATCCCAAAATTCCAAACAGGATCGGACCACTGTCTCCTTTGTGCAAAATTCTACTTCATGGAACGGGGTGAAAAGGCTGCAAAGTTTAAGAAGAGAACTCCCAGAATGACCACCAACTGGGAACTCTTTGACTCCATTGTGGAAACATGGGAAGATGCCATCATTGATGACATTGATGAAGAATACAACTGACTGGTTCAGCACCTCCATGATTGTCGCGAAGAGTACCGAAAGTGAGAAAGCCACAAAAGGACGCCTGTCTTTAAAAACTCTCTAGCTCATTCACCAACGTGATAAGGCGTGAGCCTCAAGCAAACATCTGCTAATGTCCAAGCTTGCAAAGCAGTGCAGAGAAGTCAGAAAGGAAGACCTCAGGGGGCCGGAGCGATAGCCCAGCGGGTAGGGGCGTTTGTCTTTGCACACAGCTAGCCTGTGCTGGTCCGGGTTCGATCCCCAGCATCCCATATGGTCCCCGAGCACCGCCAGGAGTAATTCCTGAGTGCAGAGCCAGGAGTAACCCCTGAGCGTCGCCGGGTGTGACCCAAAAAAGCAAAATAAATAAACAAACAAACAAACAAATAAATAAAAGGAAGACCTCAAAGAGAGAAGAGCGGAAATACTGGCCAATGCAGCAAAAAGCCAGGGAAAAGCATTGTCAATGCCCACCTGTCCTCCACCAACTATAAGACCAAGATGACTACCCCCGACATCCTGATCACTCACTTCTTCCAGAAAGGCAATGGAGAAGATTATCCATGGCTTCTACTCAGATCTCTTTGATAGCCATGTCAACCTGACCAAATACCAAATTCTGCAGGATGGATATTTCGTTCCTAATGTTCTCCCTTCTGAAATCTGACATGCCATTTCATTGGTGAAGAAGTGAACAGCACCAGGCCCAGACAAAGTCAGACACCGAACACCTGAAGAATCTACTCATCAATACACTGGCTCGGCTCTTCACATTCTACCTGTCCGAATGCAAGGTGCCCTCCCAATGGAAAATTGGCAAGGCAGTTCTACTGTTCAAGAACATTTGTTCTTGAACAAATGTTCAAGAAGGGGAGACATCCACAACATTGGCAACTATCGCCCCATCTGCCTGTTGTCTGTCATCTACAAGCTGTTCACTCCTCGAGTCATCCTGAACAGGATTGTCACATTAGATGAAGGACAACTATGTGAATAAGCTGGCTTCCAAAAAAAGATGCAGCACAATTGACCATATCCACACGGTAACCAAGCTCATTGCTGTTTGTACGGAGTTCAATATGCTACTCTGTCCAATATAATTGATTTAAAGAAAGCATTTAATTCTGTTGAGACCGAAACAGTCATCGAAGCCCTAACTAAACAGGGTGTTCAAACCCAATACATCAAGATCCTTCGTGAGCTATATTACAGATTCACCACCAAGATCCCACCATTATACAAGGAAGTGATTATTAATGTCAAAAGGGGGCTGGCAGGATGAAACCATTTCACTGAAACTCTTCAGTGCCACCCTCGAGAACATCATGCAACAATTAGAATGGGAAGGAATGGAAGTGAAGATAGACAGTTGGAAACTATAAAAACTCATCTTTGCTGATGACATCGTTCTGATAACACCAAACATTAGCCAAGCAGCACAAATGCTGGCTGACTTAGACCAAGAATGTGGAAAGATAAGTCACAGTTGAATCTCAATAAAACAATGTTCATGAAAAATGACCTATTTCCAGATGCTCCATTCACTCTCAATGGAACTAACATCTCTGAATGCAGCAGTTATGTGTACCTAGGTCAAAAACTCAACATGATAAAATGACCTAAAACCTGAGTTGCTTAGGAGGAAGAGAGTGACGTGGAACGCCTTCAAGATCATTGAAGAAATAGCTAAAAGGACAAAGAACCTCTGCTCTGGGGCACATCTCTTTGACTCCATCATTCTCCCTCCCCCCCCCCCGTCCAAAACAACACACCCCCCCCCCCCCCCCCAACACCCACCAAAACCCACACCACCAAAGAAAAAAAAAAAAAAACTCCCAAGCTTTCCACAACACCCAACCCAAAGCAGACAGATGTCACAAAAAAAACCACACCAATCCCCTGTAAACACTAAATCTTCAAAAAATACAAAATAAGAGTCATTCTCCCTACATTAACATACGCCTCAGAGACCTGGGCCCTACGAAAGCATTATGAGAACACTATTCTGGTCTCCCAAAGAGGAATTGAAAGAGCTATGCTTGGAATATCACGCCTCACTCAAGTGAGAGAAGGAATCTGGAGTTCCGACCTCCGTTGATGATTGAGAGTCAGGGATGCTATCTTGTTTGCCAAGGCATTGAAAATCAGATGAGCTGGACATGTAATGTGACTTAGAGACTACCGCTGGACTAGAGCCATTACTGACTGGATCCCACAGGACATCAAAAGATTATGTGGCCACCCACCTACAAGATGTTCACACTCCTTCGTCAAGACCCTGAATGAATGGTTTGAGGCTTTGTATTCCTGGAGCAAGCAGATGCTATAGGGCTACACTGGCATGTAACAGGGACAAATGGAAACGTTACTTGTTCCCTCTAGAGCAAATCGATGAATAATGGAATGTCAAGTGATCAAGTGATCAATTTATTACTACTTGCTGATTCATGATAACTAAGGTTTACCTTAATCACTACCTTCCTTGAGGAAGACTCTCAATCCTAGTCAATCAACAGATACTTATCTGTCTCCTAGTGTTGTGCTATAAAGTTCCTGTGACTACCACAGATAAGAAAGCTTGCAGATAATAACAGCTACCTGCAGACTTTGTGCAAAAAACGACAGGTGATGATGTAAAATTGAAGCATTAGTTATGTTTTCTGTCATGACTATTTTACTAAACAAATGTCAATTTTCTCCCTTATTCCTTCTTATTTGGTTTAAGGGGTCTCCTTTTGCTTTTAACAAAATCTATCTGTGATCATGTTCAATAATTTAATGGCACAGCAATGGAATAAATCATCTGTCTTCTTTTGACTTTAATTCAAATATGTGTGGATAAGATATGAATTTCTAGACCAATTATCTTCCTCCTGCTAGACTATTTTGACTAATATTAGATATATTAGAGCTGTAACATAAAAGAACAGGAAGAAAATGAATGAAAGACATATCTTGTTCTTATCAATGACCATAAGTATATATGTGCTTTTTTTCCAGTATCCAGTTCCATTAGGACCTGTCATGCCTAAGGGTAACTCTTGACATTTCTGTTGTTATAAATCATACACTGATCCACAGACATGGAGTGACAGACACTCGCTGAGCAGACACTGAAATGAGAAACCTCATAAATAATAATAAAAAATAATATTGCTTCCTATCCCCTGCTGTCCCTGTACTCTCCCCTGTCCCTAAATGGGACAGAAGGTTAATTCATGAGTCACTGCATCATAGTGCCTTAGTTCCCTCTGTCAGGAAACAGAGACAGAATGTCCCGGCTTCAAGGACACATACAAGGGTGGGGAATTGTACAAAACAGAACCTCAGGGAGATTGGGTCCAAACCATCTGGAACATTTGTCTACTTATGAAGGACCCAATGTTTATGGCCAGTCTTTCTGCTGCCATGTCTGAGCTCAAGCAGCATGAATTGTTAAAGGTGTTTTTCAAGGGCTGACTGGAGAGATAATATAGTAGATAGGGTTCTTGTTATCTCTCCGCCAATCTGGGTTCAATCTGCTTCAGCATCCTCAGTTTCTGAGTCCACCAGGAGTGATTCCTGAGAAGAGTGTCTAGAGTAAGCATTGGGCATAGCTGAGTATAGCCCCCAAACTAAAACTCCGAAACTGAAAGACAGTTGGTCCTAAGTAAAAAAGGTCAGATAGCTTCAGAATTCATAAGGTAGGAATAAGATAAAGTGTGCTCCCTGTCTGGCTAGGGAGCAGAAGGAGAAAAGCAGAACTGGGATTAAAAACGGGGCTTAGACCTAATAAATGGGAATTAGGGAAATGATAAAATTGTGCTAATAGAAGATCTGTGCAGGGGACCTAACATTATATCAACTACTCTAATTTGTAGCATTAAGCTATTTCTACCATTAAAATATCATTTAGGCTAGAGAAATAGTGCAGGGTTAAGGCACTTGCTTAGTGCGTGAATGACCCAAGTTTGATCCCTGGTACCACGCATGGTCTCTGGACTCCCAGCAGGGATGATCCCTGAGTAAAGAGCCAGGAGTAAGCCCTGAGCACATCTGTGTATGTCCCGACCTTCTGCTCCACAAAAACATAGTTCAAACTGATCATTTTAGCTGAACTTATAATTCCACAGTCTGTACAGAGGCTTTGGGAAAGATCACAAGTTGATATAAAGGTGTCGTTTATTTTGGACAGGGAGTAGTTTTAATCCCATCAATTGTATAAGCTTCCTGATCTACAGCTGAATGCCTAGAATGCATTTAGCTCACATCAGCAGCTTTCCTTTAGAACTTGTTATGCATTTGAAATATCCTGGCACCTCCCAGGTGAAATTAATGGGCTTGTGTGGGATAAAGTAATGAGGATAGTTTCAAACTTCAATCATCTTGAAAGGTTCTGGACATTTATTTTGCAAAGTAATGCTAATATTCTAAAAACACGCTTTAATGTATATATTAAAAAAACTAAGTTGAACTCTCTGGAGCAATTCAGTTATACTGTAAGCAGCGCCGAGTGACTGTCTTCTGAGAGATTGGGGCTTTTATAGGAAATGAAAAGAAGACAGATAGTTCCCAAAGAGAAAGAAAGATTTTGTTCTGATGTGAGTCCTTGTAAAACATAAAATGCTATTTCTAAGTGCAGACACTTACAAAATTAACCATAACAATATTCTTTAAACTGACACAGCCCTTTTGAAAAGTTGAATCACTAGAATCAGAAGTTTCAAATGCATTTTAAAAAGAGTGGAAGCAGTTTGCAGAAGCCTCTCAGAGTTACAGCTCAGTTTGTCCAAACTCCTCCTCACTGTTGCCACTGTGACTGTGTTCTCTTTCTGGTCTTAGAAATCCACTACTAATCGTGTTAGTGATATCGCTGCCTAAAGAAAGATACCAATAGCTAATAGAGTGAAAAAAAATATAAAGCCTTTGCTTCCAGATACTCTTGAGGTATCTGTCTATCCACCTCAGTTCTTATTGTACCTATCCCCCTTCCACAGTCAATAATTGTGCAAGTTACTGTCTTATTTTAGAGAAGATAACCTTGTTCCAGCAGGCCACCTCACTGCCTGTTTGAGGAGCCTTGGATGAGAGCACCATTACTTTGGCTGAGAGCACCGTTACCTTGGATGAGAGTAGCATTAACTTGACTGATAGTACCATTACCTTGGCTGAGAGTACCATTACCATGGCTGAGAGTACAGCATTACCATGGTTGAGAGTACCATTACCTTGACTGAGAGCACCATTACCTTGGCTGAGAGTAGCATTATCTTGACTGAGAGTACCATTACTTTGGTTGAGAGTACCATTACCTTGGCTGAGAGTACCATTACCTTGGCTGAGAGTACCATTACCATGGCTGAGAGTATACCATTACCTTGGCTGAGAGTACCATTACCATGGCTGAGAGTACCATTACCTTGACTGAGAGCACCATTACCATGGCTGAGAGTACCATTGCCTTGGCTGAGAGCACCATTACCTTTGAACAAGTATGTGTCTTCTGGACTACACCTCACATCAGCTGTATTTTCTTCAATTTTTAAAATCTACTCCTCCAAGTCTACTACGAGGAGCTATGGAGCACAGGGCGGTAGAGTACATGTAGAGAGCAAAGCTCCGAAAGGAAGATGGGGTAAAGGTAAAGGAGTTAAACGTCAAGTTCCAGTTGTCTCCAGGGAGAAAGGTGGAGTTTCCTAGAACAAGGGAAATTTTTGAAGAAAATCCTGTTAGTTCACTTGCTGACAGCATGAAAAGACACTGGTCGAGTGAGGAGGTGGAAAACACACATCTTGTGGCTGGCAGGTGAGCCCTGACTCTGAAATTTAAGATTGCAAAGGGTCGAACTGAGCAATGCTTTTTAGCACAGAGGCTTGAATGGCTGCTGAAAGGCTCAATTTCTTCCACAGGAAAAATGGAAGAATCACAGGTAGAAATTTTTTTTTCCCAAAAATAGTCCTTTAGCTCTTTGTAAAGGAAGGCAGGTGTTTGCAGTATTTTGAAGCAAATGTAAGGGTTCTGGGAATACCAGGTATCCGGCCCAACCACATCCCAATGATGGATGCTGGGGATCAGTTCAGACTGGAAATGAACACACTTCACAGGGCTGAGTGATGAGTGCGCTGGGGCAGGCGGTGCTGGTGCGGAGAGACCGTGGGAAGAGAGGCCCCTGTCCTGCACCCACATTTCCTGAGCACTGCTGGCAGGAGCTCTGGAAGTCTGGATCCAGCGACATTTGGAGAAGCCTCAGTTACTTTGTCCTAGAAGCACCGAACTTAGGTTTTTGTGGGCCAAGGGCTGGCCTACCTGTGTCTGGCTTATTTTGCGCTATGAACTTTTTGATTCAGATGTTGACATTTTTTGGCTAGCTCCAGAATGATTTTCAGAAGCTGAACCCGAGTTCCTCACATGACATCTGAGGAAGAAAGTAGGGGTCAGAGTTCTGGAATCCCATTAAAACAGTTAAGTTTGAGGCAACTTAATTTTATTTGCTCCCCTCCCCTTCTATGACCCAGGGTTGGTTTATTATTTTCTTCCAAAATGACTATTCTTTGCCACTGCTGCTATTTTCCTTTAAGATTTCTTAGTTAAGATAGAGAAGGGAAGATGCCGGAGTGATAGCCCAGCGGTAGGGGCGCGTTTGCCTTGCACGCGCCATCCTGTGCCAGCCCGGGTTCGATCCCCAGCATCCCATATGGTCCCCAAAGCACCGCCAGGAGTAATTCCTGAGTGCAGAGCCAGGAGAAACCCCTGATCATCGCTCGGTGTGACCCAAAAAAAAAAAAAAAAAAAGATAGAGAAGGGAACAGCTTGGCAATAATAGTTGGAAATAGTAACCCTGGACTAGAACTGAGTATTGAAAAAGTAGATAAAGGGATATACACCAATAACCCTCAGTGTATGAATTGTAAACCACAATACACAAAAGGTGAGAGAGAGAAAGAGAGAGAGGGAGAGAGAGAGAGAGGATACCTGCTATAAAGGTAGGCAGCAAAGGAGTATTGGAGGGTGATGAGAGGAATACTGGGGCTTCGTGGTGGGAATGTGCACTGGTGGAGGGCTAGCAGGAACACTGTGACTGAAACCCAATCAGGAACAGCTTTTGTAATGGTCTATTGCACAGTGATTCAATTAAGAAAAAATGTTTCTATCTCTTTGAGCGCTCAGTTTCTCCTAAAAAGCCCCAATTAAAGTGCTCCAATCACCCTGACTTTTAAGAGTCCCACATTGCAGCCCCACATCCATCCCCAGAGTCAGGATTCCGCCAGGAAGCCCCTTCCTCATTCCCACCTTCCCCTTCCACTGAGCAGACTCAATTACACAGATACAGAAACTCAGGCTCTATTGCGGTTGCCTTTGCTTGTTCGGGCTGCCTGTGTGACACTTAAAATACAAAAAGCCATCCTGCAGATGGACTCCAGGGCCGAGCAGGTGGGGGCGGCATCACCGATGATCAACGGCAATGCCATCTCTTCCCGCTTCTCAGAGTCCTGGGCTGCACTTGGAGATTCACCAGAGATGGGCTGCTTCATCCTCCACCTCCCTCTTCCCAGTACACGCTTCTGCCTGCAGTGGCATTGAGGATGCACTTTGGAAATTACCATTAAAGATGTATTTCGGTTTCATATAGCTTTATTCCTGCAACTGTGTGAAAGTCTGTTTTAAAAATTGGAAAGCTGTATCTATTCAGAAACTGCTTAAATATATTTTGTGCGATTGCCAAGAAAGCTAACTATTTCTAGCATTGTTTCCAAGGGATAAATGGACTTTTGGATCATAAACTGTTTATAACCAAGGGGGGCTTCCAGCACACTAAATAAGAATGTGGTTTGCACCCAAGTGCTTGTTAAGAAATGTTTGGTAGAAAACTATGATCCAATGAAGTTTTTTCTAGGTCTACTGAAGTTCGAGAAATAGAGAAATATTGATTTTCTACCTAGTTCTGTCACTGCTATTCCCAGTCAATTTTCATTTTAACTAAATACTCTAGTTCATTGGAGGGTTCCTGGAATTCTCAAATTTTAGAGATAACTTTGGAGGTAACTCTCTTCTCTCCAAATTGATATTTCTTTAAATTACAAATCTGTTCTTTAAGTTTGTCACATGTGGAAGATGTTTTATTTCATTTCAAAGTAACAGATACCCTTCTACTCAGAATCAGTTGTGATTTGGGGGGTGAAAGAGGCTGTTGGCACAGTCTCTGCACCATACTAGGAAATGCCTGGCTTGACTGGCAGCCTGGTGTAACAGTGGCTGGTGTAATTGTGGGTCTGAAGTGGATTTGCTACAGGTCCAGGCTGCTGGCAGCCATAGTCCACT